>CAAKMY010099981.1:0-100307 GCA_901111285.1 Corrigiola litoralis | reverse complement strand
TATATATATATTAATTTCTATTTAATTTTTTCTCATGATTACCAATTTAAGATATAAGTTTTGTTATTTATGAAAAAGAATAACTACATAGCTAGGTTGTTTGAATTTTATGTACTTGTATGTTTTTACTTATCAGAGGTTCAATTTCATAGTATAGCATATGACCCCAAAATTATTAAGACGAACATGTTAGGGGAATTAGCACAGATATACTTTTACCATATTTCAGGTTTTTAGGTCATCATAAAAAGGGTGTTCTCATACATTAATAAATCGGCCACCAATAACGCTTATGTCACTATGTTGGTAGACACATGGTGTATGACATTTAAAATATAAGTTTCAAATTACAATGATATTCGTAGTGCATCTCAGTATTACTGTTAGCCTTATTAGGTCAAAATTTATCAAAAGATATAATTTTTTTTTACAAACTCAATGAGATCCCTAATTAATCTCATCGCAATATATCGTATTAGTACACAAACTGATGATCGATAAGATATACAGAGTACTCCGTAAAGCATGTATACAGAACCAAAATGAGCATCGATCAATTGCGTCAATAGACAAGGGTGGAATTAAATGACATAATGCCAAACTTGGATGCGTACATAGTTGTATGATCGATTGATCGATTCATTATACCAGTAGCGAGGGAACAATGTGAATAAAGAACTACGTTGTTGTCAAACAAATAAAATAAGGACAAGATTGTTGTTCCAACTACAGTCGAATTCCTGTATAAAATTTGAGAGGAAACGTTGAAGCCCATTTCGCAATGAAAGCAAATCACATATATACACATATAGCACTAATAAAGTATAGACAAAAGAATCAATTTTCAATTTAATAGATTCATGACATGTCGGAATTTATAGTGACTGGTTATGAATCTGTGTCGAAACTGGTAAGCATGTAGGTTTTTCTTTTTACCATACCGGCCCTTTTTATAATCCCTGTGTAGCTTTGTCCTCCTATATGTTTGGAATTGGCCGCGGATACAATTAAAATAAGAGTTTGGACCGAGTTGGATGAGCTTAAGTGCTCAACTGATTAAGATAGGAGGTGAGATTCCTCTAAGTATCAGTTTTGTAGGAGGTGAGATTCTTCTGAGTATCAGGTTCAAAACTCTCTTAGTGGCAATTGTGGGAGGAATATTTGCTTGGGACATAAGCCACCTCAGTCTGAGCCTGTCACACAGTCACATTAGTAACATTGAGACTTACCCAGTGTGCGTGGTTTGGAGGCTATTGCGCATACTCCGTTGGTTTACCCAGAGCGCACTAAAGGTAGCGATTGCGGGTTCCCACGTTTAAAAAAAAAAAAAACAAAAATAGAGGTATGTTACAAATATTATGTCATCTTTAGGCCATCTTTGTGCAATAAGTTATAACCTCATGTCATCTTAATGTAACTTTTTTTTAAATCATAACAATATATCTAAAACCAATTACACGAAACATATTATTACTGCTCAAAATCTAATAATTGAGCCAATGTTATCGGTATACGCTATACCCCTACCTAGGATACCCACAAATCTTTATATTTTTTAATTTAATTTAGCTCAACAATCCATGATTACATGTAGATTTCTTTTACGTACTACGATATACGGAGTACTAAATTACTAGTACTAGTGAATGACCTTGTATTATGCTTTGAATTTACATCAACAAGTTACCTTGAGTTCATTAAGTTTATTTTAAATCATATATTCTTAAAGAGTACTACTATATGTTTTGAACTTACTTGCGCTTATTGTTATAAGGTTCCAGTAAAATGCTTCGTTATTGTGCGGGGTGCGGTTTGCCTGGAGCGAATATATTAGAACGTTCACTCAAGCTCCTAGGGACTTGAGTATCAGTGCAGGTACTAGGCCACCAAGGCACCAACAACAAAAACCACTTGGTGCCAAAGTCCAATAATTCAGGACCTGTATTGTACAAAGTAGTCTTGTAGGAGGAGGAAGTTTTACGAATCCCTAAACTGTTCAATGGGATTATGACTTTTCTAAATAACAAAAGGGCCTTTAAACATTTGATTGAGAGTGAAAATTACTCCGTAGTACCGTCCAGAGCCCATCCTTAGATTCCCAATTTCCCACTCCCAAGAGTGACATGACACTACTAAAGCTTGACTCGAATAAGTCGATATGAGACGCAATTTCGAGATTCAATAATTAATCTGAATATGACCTAATTATATCTACTATAACTCACTTTGATTCGAAAATGACGCCATATTACCCTAAACTTCGTCAACTTCTAACGCGAGTTAATCCAATCCTAACATTTCTACTTTGATAACTAATATCCAGACATTTTCAAAACATTAGCTAGCAACTTCAGCTTGTTATACAATATGTAAACTTAGTCATGCATTTTTTAATTTGTTCTCTCCGTAACAAACAGAGGTCATATCCTTGACAATTTGCTAAAGTTGCTAAATATTGGAATATTGAAAATGTTTGATTGAATTTATCCTTCTTCCACAAAATAATGAGTAATCATTGTTTTGTGGGGCGAATTACGTTTTTAAGTCATGGTTTATCATCTCTTTTCATCCTTTGAGTATGGTTCATATCTTTGAGGCACAATCCGAAATTTTTTATCTAATAAATTTCTTTAATATCATTCAAACTTAGGCATGTTCTCCTCAACTTATTTCTACTTATTTTTAGAAAATAAGATAAGTTCAGAAAGAAAAAAGATAACTTAAATTCAGAAAAATTAAGATAAGTTCAGAAAAATAAGCAAAAAAAAGTAAAGTTATCAAATCAACATGAATCAGGAAAAATAAATAAAAATAAGTAAAGTTCAGAAAAATTTGAAAAAATAAGAAAAATTCAGATAAGATAATATAAGATAAGTAAAAATAAGTTATATCCAACTAAAAAAAGTTTCATACAAAAGTCTTAGCCGAAAAAGAAAACACCATAAAAATGAAAGAATAAGTATTCTAAATTCCACGACTTAAAGAGACACGAGCATTATATATCGGCATATTGCAGGAAATTCTATCCCAATGAATTATTCTTTATACTTATAGTGTATACTCCGTATGCTTTAGGAAACTGATAGGACTTTATTTTTTTTTTTCGTTTATCCTAATAGGATGATGACTTGTATGGCAGCATGAGGAACGTAGGAGACGAAAGTGTGTAATAAGTATTGGCCAAATTGAGCAAACGGGATCATGTGAGGTTACTGTCCCCCCTTACATACACCCAGCTGTCAGCTGCCAGGAAACCATTTCCTCCCTCCAATATACACCATTGCATGCACTGCACCCTCACCCCCACTCCCGTCTTTTTTCATTATTACGCTTTACGCCCAAAGCGAGCGCGTATCCTTACATTCGGATGTCCGTCTTTCCTTTCGTATTGTCACTACTCACTACATAACACAGACACACAGACACACAGACACACAGACACTAGCTTGACTGCTGATATACGGAGTATATACGTAATGGACGCACTTGTCCGTCTTGAAATATTCTTTGCGTTTGTTCAAGTTATCTCTAGACTCTAATTACATACATAGTTACATATAACTCGTAAATTGGCTCGTAAATGTAAATACTTCAATTGAATAGAAACTGTGCAAGTCAAGTGATTCTTATATACGCGCAAGTGTGTGATACATGTAATTACTAGAGCAATGCTTTCTTACTCTTGTTGTTTAATAGTTCAATTTACCGTCACTGTTGTGCGAAATTACACTTATAATCCCACAATAGTTCGAATGACGACTGAAATACATATCTAATCCTTTCACCCCTTGAATTATATTTTGTGTTTATTCAAATTTCTCCCTACATACAAATTGCAAATATGAAAAGTGAATAAAATAGAGTAATTACATACTTCGTAGTTCATATGAGTCAATTGACTATTCTATATATGCACATATTTGACACATGCACTAACAAGAGCAATGCTTTCTTACTTTTGTTTTTGACCAAAAACCTTCTTGACGTGACCCTTATATTTAGTGATTGGAATACGTAATGTAATGTACTCCTTTCGTCTCTTAATCTCTTTTAGTTTATTCAAATTTCTTCATACATACAATTAACTTGTAAATGTCATAAAGTCACTAGAACAGAAATATTGCTAGTCAAGTGACTACTAGCTGTATACCGGCATACCATATGATAATATGTATGTGAATTGTCATACGTAGTACATGCACTAAAGAGCAATGCTTTCTTACTCTAGCTAGTTTTTTTACCAATTATTGTTAGTTCCGTTTCAGCTAGCGGCATACGAAGTACTAGCTGTATAAGGAGTTGGTCTATATATGTTGTTGATTTTACACTTTCTTTTAAGAAGTGGTATAGTAGCAAATTTCTAGCAAGGGCGAGATACTTAGTTTTGTCGTGTAATGAGAGCAGAGAGACCAAGGGAGGTAAGGCCATGGATGTTGACAAGTCGAAGAAAGGGGTGCATGCAGTGGGTGTGGGTAGGGCAGGAGTTCTGCAACCTCATTTTTTTTTTTTTATTTTTTTTGGTTTTTCCTTTCTATTTTCAGAGTTTTTTGTTTTCCATTTTAGATGCTTTTGGCAGCCTTTGTGAATTTTCTTTGACTCTGTCAAATTGTTTGCTACTTTTCCTGGGTTCTCTTCTTGATTAGGGTTAAGCTTTAAGTACTGCTCATTATCATGCGTACTGCTCCCTAATATACTTTACTCTCTTTTTAGTTCTTTTCCCTTTTTCCTGTATCTAGGTCAGATGTCAATTCAACTATAAATCTAATTGAAGGAAATTACTAGGAGTTTGAAGCAAATCATTTGCACATTGGAGACTGTAGTGCCTACAGGCTATAGCCTGTTGTAACATTCTGGTAGGAGCCCCGGGAGGAAGTACTAAGGAATCTAAGGATAAATCTGCATGTAGCATCTCCTATATAATGGTGTCAGCGAGTGACGACGAGCTACGTGAATTTCAACTTGAGTTTCTAGGGATGAGCCAATAGTAATATGTGAAAATGGTAATGGAAGAGCGTTCACAAATTGGTTGGATCAGTGGTAAACTTTAGGCGATAATTGGAAACTTAACCTGAGAATCTGTATATCTTTTCCCACTATCACCAGTATATATATAAACATTACAGACGTTTTCCTAGTATCGATAGTCAATCCTTGTTACGGAATAATTTTTAGTTGTCTACCCTATCAATTACGGAGTACCAATATCTTAATTATGTGACAGAAATTGACTTTTACATATTTTTTTAATCCGATTTATGTCTTAATGATCACTTGCGTTGCACAGAAGATAGCTTCTCTAACTTTCTTCTCCGTCTGGTTTCAGTATGTCAACGTATGCGACCTGCATAAAACGTTGAAACAACAGTCGAGCCGAAACCAAACTTACAAATTATTAAAAATGTTTTAAGGAGCAACCTAATGTGCTGGCCTGATAAGAACATGATATGGGTTTCCTGTTCTCAGAAACCTCAGGCTTTCAACAGTCACAGAAGGCCACAAGGCAACAAGTGAAACTCCTATGCTCCGTATGTCCATTAACTTTATTATTGTTATTTCTATTCCTTTCATGGAGCAATCATAACATATTAGGCCACTCCTGCGTCAGTTGCAGTATGATCACCATACCCTGTCACATACTGAATCAGTGGTTTGGTCCCACTATCACGTTAATTTCCTCATTTTCCTCTTGTTCTTTCTTTTACTGTCAACATAAATTGATCAAACATGGAGCTAGTACGACCATGTAATGAAACTAGCGTTTGATCAACTTCTCGTGCTCATGCATATTATTGATTTTTCGTAGCTTTCATGACAATCTGTCTTCGCCTAGTATTTGCTGTTGGTTGAAATTCAGATTTGTTGATTGTTTCAGTTTTTAATGATAGTCTCTCTTCATATTATTTGTTTTTTGGATTGAACTTAGTGTAATTTTTCTGTTTCAAATTAGTGTGCCATGTTACCACTAATAACTTTTAAATTTTGGCACATTAGAAGTTAAATTTCCTTTAAAAAGTATTTATAAATTGGTCTAAGTGACGTAATTCCGTTTTTTTCCCATGAGACAATTCAAGTGGCAATGCTAGGATTGGCTATGGAAACTTAGACCAAAATCATAGTGAAATCGATTAATATAATGCATATTAGAAGTTAAATTTCCTTTAAAAAGTATTTATGAATAATGCAATAGAAAAATAGGTTGAGTTAAGTCAAGGTAAATACAATACCTTTTCAATACTTTTTTTCTATTGCATAATTCATAATTCATAATATTCTAAACAATGCATTATGTATACATGGGCGGATGGAATTGGTTGAAGGCCGAGTTACAACCGCAACCCAAATTTCTTTATTTTTTTTTGGAAAATATTTAGAAAAATATATTTGTGTGATTGTGTCGTAACACTTATTTACAAATTAAGAGTATAATTACCTTTTATGAGTGATTTCACAGCCCTATTTTTAGAATCTTAAATTCACTCATGTATGCATATGAAATATGAGTCCTTTGAGTTTTTCTAATTAATAAAGCCTTGTATAGTGGTATCCTTCTTTCTCAAATCAAAAAGATGACATTTTAATTTTATTGAGAATTGTGAGGACCTTAAACTATAAACTACTATTATTGGTCGAAAATTTCTATATGGCACCCACACCAAACATAGGAATATAAGAAAGTCACTCCATACCTTTTGCCAAGTCCAAATGCTTCCTGCACTTCGATTGGATCAAATGAACAGCAAATATAGAAGCAATATTGAAATGTGGTCCATCTATAAATAACAATTAGAATTGTTTAAAAAATTATTAATTAGAATGAATGTTCATGGAATTGACACTTCTAATCACTAGAGCCTTATAACATAGCCGACCAAGTTAACAACACTTGAGGTTTATCGTCATGTGCGGAGTGGTGGTATCTGTGTTGGTGATAATGAAATCTTATGATTACATTTTACATTTAGTCGCACCTTTGACCCTTCTTAACATCTCATCAAATTCGTGCACATACCAGGGAATTGTATATTATGAAAGGAAGACGATAAAGATCCATCGGTGAACGGGTGGTTATCACTTTTCAGTAGGGGCGGATTTAGTTAGTAGCCATAGGTAAGTATATGCTACCATTAAACTTAAAAAATTTAGTAAAAAAAAAAGGTAGAAAATACAGAAAATGGTTGAAAAGGGCAGAGAAATTGCATAATAAATTGAAAATTATAGTAAAAATAATATAATTGCTTTTTAAATCTTGACTTCACCCCGGGTTATCGGTTTCATATATTTATGGACTCTTACAAAAAGAGAGAGTTTCAAATATACATGTGTGAAGGACTGACGATGGCTACCAAATTGGTAATTACTCGATACTCGATAGGTACATAAAGTTTTTCATTTGAAACTTATGCATCAACATTTTCATGGGACAGGCCTGTAATCTGTTTTGTGGCCCAAACCATCACTAAATTTTTTACCCCTTTTACAACATAAAATAACATTAGCCAACCCATACTCGATAATACGTATTCTCATGTATATTTTTATGTATTTTTTTCTAGATTTTGTATACATTTTCCCTTTTTCTAAGAAAACACTTTGATTTCAGAGAACCACTGTTAAAAAATTACATTATCATTCGTTAACACTAAATCTTATGAAACTTGTGTGACATTTTTTTGTCAAAAATTTTAGTTGGACTAAAAGCTCCAAGTTGGGACTTCAACTATTAATAGTGAATTTAAATGTTGTTATATAAATAAATTGCTGCTTTAAGTTAAAATAAATAGCGCTTCACCATATTTAAGTTCGCTGTATTATATCAGAAGTTCATCATGTTAAGTTAAACATAATACATCTTACCAAACTATCTTACCCAAGATCCACTGATAAATGGATATCCCTTAGAAATAAAGTGAAGGGTTATATAACTTTTAGGTGAAGGACTAGTTTTCTTTATGTTTAGGGACTTTTCACTTTTCTACCGCCCAACAGTATAAATGGCTGGAAGTGATCAATCCGAGAGATCATTACGACCTAGTAACTACCTTATACTTCGTATTAGAGGTGCGAGGAAAAGAAACAATAAATATATACACTAGAAATACCTTGCGACGACTCAGTAGTCAGTAACCATGTACATCGATCTCGCATTTGCATAAACTTGGAGATCAAATGTACGGAGTATGATCTTATATACGTAATATGGTTTAATTTGTTATATATACACAATATGTATGTCTATTACACAGTTCCCTCATAGAGGGCACCATTATTATTTTGGACCTGAAAGGATTTCTAGCAATGGCCTGCAAATCTGCAATCCCCTTATGCGAGTTCAAATTGGACTCAGGTAGAAAACTAGCCAATTTAGAAATAATTGGTGCTTACTTGATCCGACTCTTGAGCAAATACAAAGCCTCGTACAGGTGAATGAAATACTTTTTTTCATCCCTTCCCAGGGTTAGTCATCAGACGACCAACTCAAATCATGTACAAACTAAGCAGAATACCTGCAATGAAAACTAGTAGGTACAACAATACCACTTTTTCCTCCACAATCCAAGGTTTCTTTACTCTGCCTCGAAATGCTTGAGCACTATGAAGATTCTCAACGTGAGACCTGAGCTCTGAAGCCTCGACAGCAGAGACATGGTCAGTCTCAAAATATGATTTATTAGCGGCTAGCGGAGTTGGCGGAGGAGTCCTTGGTTCAGACGTGGAGAGAAAAGGGTCAGGTACAGGATCAAGGTCATCTTGGGTGAGCTTCGGGTAGGGGATATAGTACGACGATTCAGAGACTGATGTGGTTGAGCTGAGTTCTGGTTGGGGATCATTGGTCCCTAACTTGACCGATTTCAGCTGAACACTGATGGATGTTCCCTTACTCATGCTGAGTAAATCGAAGGAGGATGATAAATTGATAAGGATGGTTTAAGACAAGGATTAGCAATATACAGGGTGAGAGGTTTGATACTGGTGCTTAATAAATAAGTAGTACTTCCCTAAGTCATACCTTTCGTGGAATTTCGGCATAGGAGAAACAGTCTAGCAAATTGTAATAGAATAGAGTTTACATCTCTTTCAATGAACTAACAAACTCATCATACTTCCGAAATTATCAAAGTCAATGCAATTGCACAGGAATTTTCAGCAATGTAAGTTTCAGCTGAGTTTCCTGCTCTTTTAGATGGACGAATGGTTATAAGCCTTCGTTTTCGCAGTGTAGTTCTCACCTACAAATTAACGTGCTAGAACTTCACAAGGAAAAGATCTTACAGTGGTGTAGAACTTGTTGAATTGGGCTGCTAGACAAGTGAGGTCATTTGCTGACTCAAAATACGAAAATCATGTAAACAACATCAGGCTAATTAAGCACATAAATCTGTGTGTAGCTAATAAGAGTAATCGTAAAAAAACACATTATTGCTAGCCTCGTTATGCCCCCAATTCCCAAGGATGTCGATGGCAGACAACTAAACGGAGGAGTTGGGGAAGGGGTAAGGGGAAACTGTACCTCAGTCTCAGTAGATTAATTTACACCACCCCCTTCATCACAAAATTAAACTGCACGCTATGCGAACGCTTATTTTCAAGCACTAATTACATGCGACCATGTCTTCTTAAGACATGCTTAACAGTTCTGAAAAAGTTGAACAAACAAACTGCATCTACCAAATTAAACCAGACCAAGCTAGCTAGAATCAAGGCACAAGCAAGAAAGTTTCTTGATCCCGTGCAGGATGATAATGACATACTTCAGTCAGTAGCAAAACAAATAGCTGTGACATGCAGAATACTAGATCACCAATCATAAAAAGAACATATAAAAGGAACTGCACCAATTTTCTAACACCATCAATATTATCTTAAGAGTCTTCAAATAATACAACCAATTTAATAGGTCTACAAACAACTGCTGCTCTCACCTTGGGCAAACTTCCAGTAACATATGGTTCCAACTTCTAAGTACATTGACTTACGCAATAGTAATACTCCGTAAGATATAGATTATAGAGTACGTAGTACTCCGTAACATACATCTGAATTTGTGCGCCAACGTTACACATCACCGACTTTCTGGGACAATCTTCTGATCTGTTTTCACATCAACTAAGAACATATCCTAATTTACGGTATAATGACTAAGCTAATACTATGAGCTCTGCGCATGTAACACTTCTTGCCGATGCTTCACAGCACTGTCATAGGTCAATTACAAAACCCAACTCATGGTTGTCAATTGAGATAATCTGGATGTACTTCTCAGCTGAATTGAGTCTACTCGTAAAAGGATTAACTGCTTTCAACTGATCCAAAGGGATAACCACCTAGTATAGGGTAGTGCAACAAAAGTTACTTATCAGCAGTCATTTTGAGTTCGATATTTGCAAATGTCAGAAGGGTTCATATTTGCAAGTATCACCCAAACTTCCCAAAAATCCAATGTGATTAACTGAATACTAATTGGACACCAAAGGTTCTGCTTTTTTATTTTTCGAAAGCACCTAAGGAAATGTTTTTGATGCCGTATCGTGATTTGAAGCAACTACAAATTAATCATTTTCAAATAAGTGATATTATTAATACATTTTAACATATTTTGCCTTCATCTTTCTGTTTTTTCGAAAATACCCTACCCTTATATGTTGATTATTGTCGATTTCGAGCCACATAAATCCACAAAGAATCAATAAAAAGATGTATGTTTCTAATTTTCATGGTTTTTAAGATGCGAATTTCATATTTGTTTATGTTATACAAGTGTGAATATTTATACAATAATTATGATTGGTAATATAATCTTAAATTGAATTCGTTGTATTAATGTTTTCACCATTTTTTTCTTGCCTTTTAGCTGATAATACAAAGTTGAAGATATGTGAGCAATGTTTGTCGTTGGAAAATTTGATGAGGTACAACAATATTTTGTTCAGTTTTTAAATTATAATTATTTATATATGTTATTTTGGATAAATTTATTGATAAGCAGTCAAATGTTAGAAAGCATTACATGTTTTGTAAATGTTGAGAAATGGACATTGATTCAAATTTACACTTTAAATTAGAGTATCACATCATAATGATATTTGATCGATATGGGAACTTAAGTTGATAACATGATGATTTAGTGGGTTTTCTTTGGTTATTTTGTTGTTGGACTAATGTTCAGGAGAGTAGCAAATTTAAATTAATGCTTTTTTATTTATTTACTGTGTTTTACTTTGTTTTTATTAAAAAATGAATACGTACGCTATTATTTTTTCTATTTTCGATTACCTTTTAAAAAAGTTAATCATCCATTACTAATGTGCTTTTCAACCAAACTATTATATATCACATGTAATAGTTATGTACCTCTATATATTTCCGTTATTTTGATTTGAGTAGTTTTAAAGTTGAAGCAAGAGTTTTGCACGTTTGCCTGTATTAATGTAATGCAAATATTGAAAATGTTAAAGTGGCGAATTTGATTTCTAATTATTCAAGTTTATCAGTTAGATTTTTTTATAACAGCTCATTACTTAAGACAATGCGAGTGCTAATTATAAATTAGCATAAAAAATCTACAAAAATATTCCATAAATTTGTTGTACAATATGTGATGATACATTTTATTAGAGTTACAAAAAAATTGTGATTCTACTTCTGAGTATGTTTGATAAAAAACTGAAAAAAATTATACTTATCATCATAGATTATTCAAAAACATGCTGCTGAAGTTATAAACCACTATTATTATTCGATTTTAATAGGTATTTTGATTTAGTTTTTAGTTAGAAATGAATAACTCATCTATTTGCTTATGAAAACATATTTAAGAAGTACACATCATTGGATTAAATAGCTTAATGTTATAAGGTTTAAAAAAATTATCAAAATATTTAATATTAATGTTAGCCCATTAATTTAAGATACATATTTGTTAAACTTCAATATATTTAACTACATGTTTATGTGTTATACAATGTTTATATATATTTTTTTTTGTTGATTTTGATGTTCGTTGTCTTCAAAACCGGCTGTTACAGATAAAAAACACAAATATTATATGATTTAAATAAGTATTTTGATTTAGCTTTAGTCCTTAATGAATAAATTTATCTGTTTGTTTATGAAAACATATATAAGAAGTACACATTATTTGGATTAAATAGCTTAATGTTATAAGGTTTAAAAAAATTATCAAAAAGTTTAATATTAATGTTAGCCCATAAATTTAAAATATATATTTGTTAAACTTTAATATATTTAACTCCATGTTTATGTGTTATACAATGTTTATGTATATTTTTTTTGTTGATTTTGATGTTCGTTGTCTCTAAAACCGACTGTTACAGATAAAAAACACAAATATTATATGATTTAAATAAGTATTTTGATTTAGCTTTAGTCTTAAATGAATAAACTTATATATTTGCTTATAAACATTAAGACATCATTGGAACAAAATTGTTTAATATAATAAGATGCATAAATATTTAATATTAATACGAACTCATGCAATACATGAGGTTAAAAACTAGTATAAATTTATCTTCTTTTTTTTAGTCTAGAACCAACAAATAATACATGGTCGGTCAATAAGTTTCAGATTTTTTGTACCACTTATAGTTTGCACATTATTTACAAAACCTCACCGCTGAACATGTACTAAAGACTATTCTTTTTCAAGTATTGTAGGGAGTTCAAAAAAAAAGTATTGTAGAATAAGCAGCCATTATAAAGACGTTCTTCTTCGGCCATTTTAGGACTAACACCAGTTTTTTTTCCATCTGTTACTCTGAAAATTTCACGCAAATGTTTTGTCACGCTAGAGAGGTGGAGAGTCACCTTAAACGCAATTGAGTCTTCCTCCTCATATGTGACTCCACAAAAAATTGCGAACACATTCATGTTCTCATCTAAGACGGGAGCGTCTGACGACCTCACGTTCATCGAGTCAATGTTTAATAAACAGTACACCTTGGTTCGAATGCACGCCAAAGACACAAGGGTGACAGATATTTCCAACTGACTACGAGAAGCACACGGAGTTTAGTAGGGTGCGATATTGTTTGTCCTTCAACTCCTTTGAAGCCTTAATTTCAAGATTCGGAGCTAACATGAAATAAACACTCTGGCCAAACTTGAGGCGATCAACGAAGATAGTGAGCTTGGAAACAATGTTTTCAATAACTTATGCATCGACATTTTTCATGGGTCAGGCATGTAATCTGTTTTGTGGCCCAAACCATCGCTAAAATTTTTACCCCTTTTACAACATAAAATAACAACATTCATGCTCTCATCAATATGCATTATTTTTTCTTGAAATTCTTTATGATCTGGAATAATGACAAAGACCTATCTATCCGAAAAAGAATCCGAGAAATTAAGCATGAGCACACCCTAAAGTTAGGGCATACTTCTGGCATTTGTGAACAACAAAGGTGGTAGAGTGAAATGTTTCATCAAAAGAATCAATCACACAAACTCCTACAAATTGACATCCTAGTCTTTTCATAAAGATGACCTTAGTTACCCCGGTTAACTCTAGGAGGCTCATTATAAGACTTCAAATCTTCGAGGTATACATTCATGTCGGCATTACGGAGAAAGTAAAGATTCCCCCTCCAACACTGAATCACAATTAACCTCCTCCAGAGCAAGAAATACTTTCTGATCAAACCTTGACTTAATCTCCTTCTTCATTTGTTTGACATCTACCTCGCCGCATACGACAACTTGTTCAGTATTTGTGTGTCTGTCATAGTAAGTCGTTGGGGTAAGGAAAACCCAAGGAGGGAGAGTCATTATCGGAATAGGCTTGCCCAAAGTTGCCGGGGTAAGGATAGCCAGAGAGGAAGTGAGAGTCTGGGCCGATGTTGGATAAGAGTTTGGAGGAGTCATCGTATGAGGAGCACCTCTCTTCCTTTTCATCATCTTCTTCTATTTGTTAACATTGCTTCGAGGGAGTTTATCATCTTCGTCGAGAGTTATAGCAGGCAGTCCCATGAGTTTCCTCCATCTTGACTCGTCATCATCATCATAACAGGGACGAAGGCATGAATAAATCTTTCTAAGAGCTCAAATTCGCTTAAGTTGCACAAATAAAAACAATGAAATTCATGATTATTTATAGTAAAATAACTAATTATCATAAAAGTCTTTTTAAAAATTAAATAAGTGTATTGAATAATGCTTTGGAAACATACCTACATTGAATTTTACGCTTGATATAGTAATTAAATGACAATGATGCATATTCATATGATTACTAGTTTTCAACTGCATGTAAAACGTAGATTTATATTAATATTTTTTATTTTAATTTATAAAATATGCATACACCTTATTAATATATGTTTTTTATAATCAAATAGATATTTATATTCATTAGACTAAATAATAATTTAACACACCCATTAAAATCGATTAATAATTGTGATCTCTAGCAACCGATTTTATAAACAAAACAAGCATAAAGAAAAACCAAAAACAAAAATGTCAATATATGTTTTTATAAGCAAATACATATTTTTATTCGAACTAAAATATTAATTTTGAAATCGACTAATAATTGTTATTTATGCCTTAAGAAAATGATTTTCGGGGCAAAACAAACATCAATACAAACAAAAAAAAAATGTATTAAATAGTATTAACCCATAAACATAGAGTTTATTAGATTGTAGACTAACCAACATTAGATTTAAATAAGCAATACAATATGAAATTGAAATAAAGTTTTGAAGTAAATAACTTAATGCTAAAAAAACTATATTATCCCCTAATTTCTTATCAAACATGCACCAATTTCATTTCAATTAAAAAATTATCATAATTTGTACAACAAAGATAATCAAAAACATGAACAAGAACAAATATAAAATTAAAGTGATAATTCAGCATTTACTATCATGTTAACAAAAAAAAAACTTTAATTTTAATCCATAATTTTTGTGCTAAGTTTTTTTGTAAAATACATCCAATCATATAACAAATTCACTCTTTTTTGGATTTTAAGATAATCATATTCAAAAGAAGTCTTTTTTTAAAAAAACAAATTTCATGCTACCTTTGTTTATTCACAATTTGTTTTTTGCCAGCCTGGTTGTAAAAATTCTCTTATTAAGTTTAATAGTTACGATTTACCATATGTATTAGAAGAATGTGTAAATACTCAATTTGTATTTTTATGAAATGAAGCCTTGTGTATATAAAAAAGAAAAATGAAAAGTTTGACATCTAAGTTAAACAATTTATGTGTTTTGACATCAATTTATGTGTTTTTTAACTGTAAAAAATTGAATTGGTGTGTAATTAATAGGTGAATGAAGAATTTTTTATTCATAAGATGATATTATGAGGAGCTAATTATATTTATATTTAAAAAAATATATATAACATATGAGCGTTCAGTTAGCGTCTTAGTGTTGACATGACATAACACGTATTTTTAGATAAGTAATTATTGCCATAAATATATGCCACGTGCCCTTACGAAAACGGACTTTTTTAAACAAGAGGAAACCAACCTCACCTTTGAGCATTCCTAATCCTATTTGGGAGAAATTGAGTCAGGGGAAAGAGTTAGTCTATTATCACCTTGGTTCATTTGTTATGTTGAAGGTTCCTGCCTTCAGCCTTCAAAACCCTATCCTGGAGAAAACCTCCCTCGATCCTAATTCGAGGCAAGAAACGGTTTTCATGAAGACCTCATCCGACATTGTTTTGATGGATGAAGATGTTTCCTCCGATGCAACCGTGAATGAGTTGCATCCCATCTTAGAGCATGTCGCTTCCATAAGTGATATTTCCATTGAGCTGCAAGATTAAACCAACAGCAGGAAATTTAGCGAAGATAAGAGTCAAGCCAGTCCAGCCAGACCAACATCTGACATAAATGAAATTGTGCAACCCCAACTCACTTCCTCTACCTCATGTCCTTCCGCTACAACATCAGCATCCTTTCATTTTCTCTTCCACAGTGGAACAAAAGCGTTGAAAGCATCGTGGTCCTATCCCCAAATGGCGAATGAAGAGTATGGGAAATAGAAGTTCCTTCCCACCTATTTGTGTCCATTTTCGCAGGTCGGCAATTGGTATCAAAAGCAAGACGTTCAATGAACATATGATTGATGCATCGTCACAAGCAAGGAAAATAGCTATGACTCCGCCAGAAATCTCCAATAGTGTTTTTATTATGAATGCATGTAGTAGTGTTATTAGCTCACAAAATGGCTTGCTATACCATGATATAATGAGCTTTAGGATGTAATATTTTAATGTATTAATTTGAACTTTTGTCAAACAAAAACAAATGTGCCGGGGTGTCAACTTTCACTACTACAACTAACACGCCACTGTAAACAATTCTGGCACACTCAAACCTGGGGCATCCCAACATATGCGCTTAAGAAATAGCATGTTGATCTAATCGTTGAGTAATTTCTTACAGTATGTCATCAAAATGCCATTTTGTCTACAATCCCCTGGAGATAATTGATCATTCTCCGCAACTCTATTATCAGTTTAAGTAGAATTTCAATACAAGCAGTTTGCCACCCATTTCAAGACGTATATCTCATAATATGTGCCATTTACAAAGTAACTTGTTATTTCTATTTTCCGTAAATGTTTAAGATACACCCACAACTTACCCGCAAAATTATCTATTCAAAAAAGGGGAAGAAACAAAAATTAGAATGCATTGTTACGTTTACAAGTTTGCTCTTTATGGTCCAGGTCGTTTCAGTTAAGATACAGTACATTTCCTTGTAAAAGGATTCTAGACTAATGTGGTTGAGCCAAGTTCAGGTTGGGGATTATGCGTCCCTAACTTGACCGGTTTCAGCTGAACGCTGATGGGTGTTCCCTGATTCATACTGATTACTTCGAAGGAGGAGGATAAATTGATAGTGAGGAACTGAGACAAGGATTTGCAAAGAAAAGATACAGAATAAGATGTATGATCCTGGTGCTCAGTAAAATAGGACTTCCTAAATCCTACTTTTCGTGGAATTTTGGCATAGAAGAAACAGTCTAGCAAATTGAAATAGAATAGAGTTTACACCTCTTACAGTGAATTAACGAACCAATCATACTTCCGAATGTATCAAAGTCAATGCAATCGCACATGAATTTTTAGCAAACCATAGAAATTTTAGCTGAGTTTCCTGATCTTTTCAGCCTTCGTTGTTTGTGTGGACCGTGTGGTTCTCATTACCTGCAAATTGATGTGGTAAAAATTCAACAAGGAAAAGATCTTAAAGTGGCGTAGAACTTGTTACGTTGTTGTTGATTTGGGCTGCTGAGAGACAATTGAGGTGATTTTTCAACTCAACATACGGAATTCATGTCAACTACATCAGACTAGTTAAGCACATGAATCCGTGGCTAACTGACAAAGAGTAATCGCAAAAAAAAAAAAAAAAAACACACACACATTATTGCGCTTTGTTACGCCCCCAATCCCCAAGAACACCGAATGTAAACAGCTAAACGGAGAAAGACTTGGGGAAAGGGGGGGGGGGGGAGCTGTACCTCAGTCTCAGGGCATGTTCGGCAATAGATTCTAAGGTAGATTGTAGTGTTTTGATTGAGTCAAGAATCTACTATCTAAAATTTAGTGTGTTCGGCAACATAGATTCTCATGTAACTAGCAGCTTAATAAGGAGATTTTCAGCAACGCTTGAGGAAGTAACGTTCCACACTTTGCAAGTAGATGCTAATGATTATTTTCCAGTTCTGCCCTTTGAAACACAACAAAGTCCACTTTCTAAACTGCACCTAGCACATACTGCCGCACTAAAAGTGCTCATTGAGGAGCGAATGAAATATTTTTAAAGAACTTTTTTTCACTATAGTTATTCATTTCATTAAGATTAAAATGAAGTTATATTTAATTTGCCTTTTGGACATTTGTATATGTATTTACATTAATAATAATCAAAAGTGGTTGTATGTCTTGTCTTGTTGATTCATCCCATTTATAATATTGATACTTTATCTTAATATGTACATATTTTTTCATTAGATAAATTTAAATTATTATGTGGTTATTTTATTTAAATTAAATAATTTAATTAAAAACTTATATAAATAGAAGACGTAAACAAATAAAAAATAGCAATGTCCTTTTGAGTAATTTTCATGATTCACAGCTAGTTGCGCCGAACACATTTATAAAATCCAACTACTTTGACAGCTAACATCTACCAGTTATACATCTCCAGCTACCATTTGCTAAGAACGCTATCATCTATGTGAACATCTAGCATCTACTATAACATCTAGTTTTGCCGAACACACCCTCAGTAAAAAATTATGCAAACGCATATTTTTGCAAGTACTAATTACATGCGACCTGGTGTTGTTAACACATGCTCAACAAGTTCTGAAATAGTTGAACAAACCAACTGATATTTTACCAAACCAGACAAGCTAGTAATCAGAGAACAAGCAAGAGAGTTCTATACTTCAATTACCCCATCAAGATGACAGTGAGATACTTCAATCAGCAGCATAAACAAATAAATGTGACATGCAGACATGCAGAACGAATACAAACAAAAAAGTGTACCAAACAAACAAAAAAAAATGAACCATTGTTCTAACGCAATCAATATTAATTCTAAGAATCTTCAAATATACAATCAATTAACAAGTGCTGCAAACAACAGGTGCTCCCACCTTGGGAAAACTTCCAGCAACATATGGTTCCAAGTCCATTGACTTAAGCAATAAGATATAGAGTAATACACAAACCCAACAACAGCAAACCATGTATATTTTTCTTTTTGCTGAACATTCGTATTTGTGCATCAACGTTTATCTACACATCACCGACCTTCTGGGACAATCTTCTTTTTTCACATCACCTAAGAGCTCTGCGCATGTAACACTTCTTGCAGATTCTTCACAGCACTGTCATAGGTTACAAAACCCATGAACCAAAACTCATGGTTGTCAATTGAGATAATCTGGATGTACTTCTCAGCAGAGTTGAGTTTACTCGTTGAAGGATTAACTGCTTTCAACTGATCCAAAGGGATAACCACCTAGTATAGGGTAGTGTAACCAAAAATACTAATCAGCATTGTGATATGGGATTTCATGATATCATGTACTTAAAGTCAAAAGACTTCCGACTATGATAAACGGTAGAGGAAAGCAGACATAAAAAGATAAAAAATTAAAAACATCTCAAGTATTACTGTAGGGAGATAGAGATACCACAGTGACGAGGATTACATATATGCAACATAATTAAACACATCCTTTCATGATTGTCTACCTTGCAGATACAATAACATAATTGTACAAAATTTCAATGTTTTGCAACAACATAAGTCACATCATTGTAGGATTTCCCAATAATTTTAATTAGCTTGCCTTCAGGCATAAGAATCACCATGTAATAATCCCAACGTCCAAAATTACAGTAGAAAAAAAGATTTAAAGGGCCAGCTGACTGTGCAGAACCAGCAGCATACATCCTAATCAACAAAGTCACTTACAAACATAGGAATATGAGGAACTTTTTCAACTCAAGAACAATTAATACAGCATAACCAACAAAATCATGGGCCAAATCAGAAAAAAGGATAATGATACACGACTTCACAGAAGTTCTGGTATGAACAAAGTTTTAGACATACTTTTCACCGAAATCCTAACATCAACTGAAATCCCCAAAAGGGGGTGAACAAAGAAATGGAGAATATGTAAGAAGGATAACACTGGAAGCTCCAAGGAAAGACAACTGACCTTGTAATAACTCCATTCAGTCTTTTCACCAACTGTGTATGAAAGAGCATTGTCACTGCAGAATGCAAGCTTTGCAGTAGACAGGTACAAAGTTCCCATGACGGGGCCTGCAGATGTTGAGAGGTAGCATGCATACCACTTTTTAAGCTGTTCATCAGGAAGAGTCTCGAAAGTTTGTTTGAAGACCTTCTCATAACCACCCTCAGCGAGAATCTTAGTCTGCTGAGTGATTCTAGCTAATGCAGCATCAGCCATGTTGGGGTTTGTTTTTACTGATTCAATGAGGAAACGACAACAAAGTTAGGCATTCTTTCTCAGAGGAATTGTCTGACAGTTATGTGCTCATTGGCTAAGGAAACAACCAAGGATTGATCAGAGCACATCTCTCTTAAGCATTCAGATCCAAAAAAATTCAAGTCAACAACTTGGTATAAAAAGCAATAGGTCTAAAGCATGATAGGATAATAGACCAATACGAGAAACACAATGCCACTCTAAAGTACTCTCTACTTCCTCCATCCTTAGCATTTAAGACAATCTGTGATCAGAACTTATACAACTCCAAATAGGCATTTACCGGCTTCTCTATCGACCATTCCAGGAGTCCACACAAGATAACCCAGTCATGCTTCCAAAATCAGTACACAAATCAAAACTCAGTTTAGTAAGATCAGCACATGGTACGAGCCAAGTTCTGTATAATTTCCAAGCCACGGATAATGAAGTCGACAAAGCAGTCACGAAACCATAATGCCGTCATTACAAACAAAATCTACTCCCTTTTGGCATTGCTTTCACAATGAGCTTTATACTTCACTGACACTACTCTGGTAATGCAGCTTCTCTGTCTCTTAGTATAATGCTTAACTAAGCACTTCAATATAAGATCACACTAGCTAGGCAAAGGTCCTGTAAGTTCTCAATAGATTAATCTAATCCAAACTAATTTACTAAGGTCTCAACTTAAAATCGACTAAGAACCGGGGTCTAACACAGAGGTAGTGAGGTACCATTTTGACCTTCCAACAGCAAGATCAAGGGTGTTAAACTTTAATCTACGACATTGTGCGCTCCCTCAGACCATAACTTCAAATTAATCTACATTCATTTTAACAAAAACTCTAGACCAACATCCATGGTTAAAAATACTACAATCACCTCAATCAAATACTTCCATACAAAAATAACACAAATCATATTACTAAAGTAAATAAATTACCGATATTTATGTAAAAAGTAACAAAAATAAAAAAAACATACAATGTTGCCACATGTTGCCAGCAAGATCCTGAGCTTTAGTAGTAGCATCAGCAGCCTTCTTCCCCCATTTTCCCAGCACATCTTTCACCGACTCCACCGCGTCTTCAACCAATCAAATTTAACCAATCAAAACAACATCAACAACAACACTGAACAACCAAGTATAGACCCCGCAATAATGCAAGGTAAAAAATGTTCGCAACCTTACCCTTAACTAACCTTAATAAAATCACAGATTATTAGAATAGACCGTCAACTCTACTAAAAGTAGACAGCTCTTTACAAGCCAAATCATCTCAAGCTTACTACACGCCCAAGTCAAGTAAAGACACATATATCCCTTTATTAGCCAGCAAGGCTCGGTTTACTTTTATGACTTTCCCAAGACCTTTGGTAATAAAATAACCCTCAAAACATAGTCAATGGGTTTCGAAAATTACGAGTTAAAAAATGTACGCAACTTTATCCCTAACCAACCTAAGACGAATAGTGAAGAGGTTGTTTCCGATAGACCCACAAAAAATAACCAACTAAATTCCATCAATCAATCAATAAGCATACAATTATAATAAAGCACATACTTTTAGCAGATGACGTGGGAGCAGGAGAAGCTGACACGTAAGGGTTGCTGCTGTTGGACTCTTGGGGCATGGTGGTAGTGGAGAGCAGGGGATCCGGTGGTGGTGCCACGTCATTCGGGTCGAGTGTCGG
The DNA here is from genome assembly GCA_901111285.1 of Corrigiola litoralis. NCBI lineage: Eukaryota > Viridiplantae > Streptophyta > Magnoliopsida > Caryophyllales > Caryophyllaceae > Corrigiola > Corrigiola litoralis. The sequence continues at coordinate 78,590 of CAAKMY010099981.1, read as the reverse complement.
GTATGGAGCGTAGTCTGCTGAGTGGGGTTCGGGTTGGGCCGGGTTTGGGCTTGGGTTAGTGGGCTGATCGGCGGTGGGTGGATGATCCATTTTGAATTAATGAGTGAGGTATGCAAATTGCAAAGTCAACACCAACGACAGCAAGTGGTAGTTTGGAACTACTTGTATCCTAGGATGTTTTTTTTACCGTTATAACTGTTGGTAAGAAAGTACTAGAAAGAAGGTAGTTTGAAAGTAAAATGTTAATGCCATGTCACTGCCAGTGTAAATTGGTTGGGGTTGACCTGTGATGTTGTGATATTGGGTTGTCCCATAGACATACAGGTTATGTATATTAGCCCAGCATTTTTTGTTTCTTGCAACACAAACCTTCTATACAAGGAAAAACACAACCTATCACAAAAGACAGTCTAATTTTAATGTTAAAATTAAACTGGCCCAAACACAAAGCCCACCCAAACAAAAGACTACCCACCTGGCCACCTCCCTCCCATTATCAAGGACTCAAGCAGATTGTTTAGTTGAACTGTTCAGCTGCAAAATGTCATTTATTGTCTTTGATTTCCTTTTTTGTTTGGTTAGTTTTATAATTTATGAAGGAATTTTTTCTCAGCCTATAAATATTTTTATTGACATTAGTACATTAAATTCTAACTTTGAGAATATTATTTAAATTGTCAAAGACTAATAGCAAGATTTATTTCAAAATGAATTGGTCTACTTTTCACAATTTACTTTCAATCGCCCCGAAATTCATCTAGTTTGCACCAAAAATTAAAATAGAAATAGAATATATGTCGACATTGATTCTCCAACAGGCATATAACAAATCAGCAAATCCATTGGTGAAATACTGGAATTGATTGGGAGCTATTTGGGTAGAAAATAAAGTTGCTAGACCACTACTTTTGAAAACGTTGCTTAGCCCATCAGACAGCTCAACCAAGCAGACTGCTTAATTTAATAAGCTTGGGAAATTTATATCCTGAAAATTAACCACACGTGATCCAATTAGAAAGGTTATTAAGTACTCCGTACATGCTTAATTACGTACCATTGTGGTAAAGTCCTGCTCCAACTTGTTTGGCCTGAAAGACTAATGTGTCAAATCAACGAAATTGTAAACTGCTTACTGATTGATTTGCTCTAAGCTTAATGAGAACTGGAGCATATGTTGTCACTTGTCAGCAAGCATAAGATCACACGAAACTCTTACAAATGACATAATATTCTCTCAAGTCCAAATTATATGATTGGAGCTGAAACCCTATCCCTTTACAAACAACGTACTCCGTAGTTGCAAACTTGCAATAAGACATAAAAACATGCAGTTTCCTTTATTCGATCAATATTTATAAAGGAGATTTGCAGAACATTGAAATTGGTGGGTAACGTAGTACGTAAAGCCATGTCGATGATCTTTAATTACGTCAATGAGAGGTTATTATCCTCCTTTATTGCTTGTCATTTTCATCAACAAATCTTGCTTCGTATGATTTGTGTCATGATAAAAGATCATACCTATTCATAAGAGGATGGAAATCAGAAGATGTAGTCATGTAGAATTGTAGACCAAGGACAGACATAAACTAGTGTTGCTACTTGTAAATGATACAATTATACAACTCATGCTCCCATGCATAGCACACAAAAAGATTAACAGAAAATAAAAGTGAGCATGCTCTCAAGTGAATTGCGTGGGCTAGCACTACCATATACAAACCCCATTAAGAGTCTCAGTCAAGACCACGTACTCATAGAGTCACAGGCAAGTAAAGCCCACAAAGTTCCATAAACTGGCCAGCTGAGGACATTTGCATGTGGCCCAACTTACAACTTTCAAGTCTTTTGTTTTCTAGGAAAGCTACAAAATTGTGAACTTTGGAAATAGTCTTTACTTCTCCTCCACAAGTCCACAACTGTTAAAGATAAGGTTTCAGTTCTATCATAATTCATACTCCATTACTCCGTATGACATTTCAATTTGTAGGAAAATTTTGAGGAAAACTGGGTTCTCAACCTTTTGATGTTATCTAGTATTTCGGATTAAAGGTTGAAAAAGTAGTTCCACTTCAATTGTCTCGTAGTGGCTAAGTGCATATGCGTTGCCCTTGTCTATTTTGGGAGTAACATGAGGTAGCTAAAGAGGAACTTACCTTGATAAATGATAAATGGAAGACCCTACTTGACCTTTGATTACTTTGCTCAACAAGAAATGGTAAACGTAATACGTTAGTTATTCCTAGTTATGTCTCATTTCTCAACTTAAAATTGTTAAGTATACACTTACACCTAAAGTCCTAGATAAATAACTCAACTAGACATCACCCATGATAGATGGGAGAAGAGAATTCACTTGTTAGTTTCTTTGGCAGTATATGCATTTGCATATTTTAGTAGTATTCTGAGTTAACATCACATTTTACTAATAGTTGTCTTGTTTCGTTTGTCATGAAAAATGATACACGTAAATATGTAATCATACTGTATTGCGAAGCTGACATGCATTTGCTCATTTTGTATTGCGCTCTTAACACAAAAGGCTACTTATTATTATTACAGAGAATAATTACAATTGACTCAAAATACGTAATAAACAAAATATAGTGTTCCATAAAATTTATTTTGTTGGGAAGTTAATGAGAAGTACATAGTTTGAAATCTTTAGAAAACAACAATTTTTTTTTTGACAGAAAAAAACAACATATTACAACATGATATTGATAAGAAAACAATGATCGGCCTATCGAAATGCCTTTACTTGATTATTGAAGTAAAGAATTTGTGAATATACCACATTTGAATCCTCTATCCTTCATATAGTTTTTATGACAAATAGAAATTACTAGTATGATTTGAAAAAGACGATTGGGATCCCTCGAGAGTTAAGTGTTGCTAGACCTTATGAAACGTGGCAAGCCACTCCTAGTTCATCTTCTCTAAAAAATATTACAAAGTCCTTTTCAAGGGCATGTAATATCACCATCTTATCTGGGCTCTTCACTCTTTTGTTTGTGAATCAATCAACTGCTCGATTTCCTTCTCTATATACATGTTGAAGTGTTGTATACAGATAAGTTTTATGCAGTGCACTATCAAAAACTGCAAAAGACCTTACAGAGTATATTTATCCAACATATAATTGACACATACGTAGTAATCCATACCACCATGGCTTTCTTGAAACCTCTTTAAAGTGACCTAAGCTATCCCTCGAAATCCCTCCTCTACCTACAAGGCCAAATTGCCTTCACCATCTTTGATCAAAGTGACCCATCTTTCTGTAGGTTGAATCTAACGAGCTTCTACTTACCTCATTATATACAAATTGATAAGATGGAACTTTAGAACCGTTTCACAATACGATGAGATTTCATCTCATTTTTTGAGCTATGCTTTTAATCTACAATGCTAACAACCCAAAATTTAAAATATAACAGCCCTATCAAAAGTTTTAACCAAAGCGTTAATCAACCAATAAAAGCCAAAAACTTTATATCTGAGTTTAAGTTAAACGAGATGAACCTCAAATAAAGCTGCAAAACTATCAAGACCCATGCTACATTTATAAGAGAACAGACCGCATGATAATTAACTTTGGCCTCATCAGAGAACACTAACCAATCCGTGATCCGTTCATTCCGAATTTCCATCGAATGTCTAATTTAATAATCTCTCCATGATCAATTATATCAAGTTGTAAGGTAAGCGGAATATGGGGGAATCAATATGTGATGCAATGCAACTCAACTCAACTATGCCATTTGCCAACTTGTTTTTCGTTTTCTTCCCCTTCTACGTCAAGTCAGTAGTCACTGTTTTGAGTTATGTGGCATTCGTACTCTACTAAACAATACGGAGGGAGTACGAAGCACTAGACAGAGACTTCGTCAGACAAAAAAGAAAAGAAATCTCCACTAGTGAAAAAATAAAACTGAGTGACTATAGAACATGGTACTCCGTAATTATTATTGTTACTTAACAATAATTAAGAAAAGCTATCTCACAATACATTACCACATTCAATATTTATGCGCAATTAACAAATTCGATCTTTTAAAAATTTGTTATCATAATGGGAAAAATCCAAAAAATAAAAATCTAGTAAGGTCTCTATTCTATAACTCTTTTCTTTAAATTTGCACGATCTATGGTCATTCCTTAAATTCACATGTTCTTGGAAACGACCGCTTAATTTTATGATAAAAGTAGACGAGTTTCATACAAGTTAAACCAACTCAAGTTTCGTACAAGCTCAAGTAAAATCAGAGATATATATCCTTTTGTTGGGCTAGCATGACTCCGTATACTATAACAATAAAAAAGAGGGTCTCTCCCAAGATTTTCTACCTTAAATTTCGGGTCATAAGACTTCCAGATAATGAAAAAACTTTATCTAATAAAATTCTTACACGGCCTTTTATCATAGTTGATACCACTGCTAATTTGCTATCGTTTTTAAGGAGAGAAGGTGAAGTGAAATGTGAATATCACCAATTCACCACTGTTTCCAAACCTCATAAATAATCAAAAAGTCCTTTTACCCTTTTCCACCAACAATAATTGATCAAATTTGCCAACAGTAACAAGAAAGTCAACAGTAAACTACCTGTAAAAAAATTGCCCTTTCACTCTATCAAAACCAGTAGACAAAGTGCATCCATGAGACAGGACAAAACATGACAAACCAAAACAAAATAAGATAAAGTAAAATAAAAACAAGCCCCAAATAATGGAGGAGCAAGTGTAAGTAAGAGTAGAGGAAGATGGCCATATATGATATGATATGATACTATAGTCTATATGACATAATAAAGGAAACCCAAGAAATGAAGAAGCATCCCAAATGTAGCACACTACACCACAACATCACCACCACATACACCTGACTTCACTGTTCCCTAATAAAAATATATTAATTGTTATTATTATTATTTGCCTTAATATTATTATTTAACCCCCTTTCCCACCCTATCACACACCACTTTGTAGTTTGTAGTTAGTTAGTTTGTCCATTCCACATTTTCTTGTTGCTATAGTTTAGCATACTAGTTTCACTTTCTGTAGGGGAACTGAGTGTTTATCTGTCTCTCTCTAATCCCCCCGATCTCGGAGGGATATGGGAGAGAACATATTACGGCCCAATAGTTCTATTATTGGGCCAGGGCCAGGGCCAGGGCAGGGCGGGATGTACTGGTACATCCCGCCGTGCCCAGATCAGGTATTGGAGAACGTTTTAGAAAACGTACTCCAATTCCTGACCTGCCGCCGCGACAGGAACGCAGCCTCTATGGTCTGCAAGTCCTGGTACCGCGCGGAGGCCCACACCCGATCTGACCTGTTTATTGGAAACTGCTACTCGGTTTCCCCGGCCCGCGCCACAGCGCGGTTCCGGAAGGTCAGATCGGTTGTGGTCAAGGGCAAGCCCAGGTTTGCCGACTTCGGGCTTATGCCCTTCGGCTGGGGCTCTCATTCCACGCCGTGGCTGTCGGCTTTCGCCGAGAGTTACCCGTGGCTTGAGAGGATTTACCTGAAGCGTATGTCTGTAACAGATGATGATCTTGAGCTGATTGCCAAGTCTTTTCCTTCTTTGAAGGAGCTTACCCTTGTTTGCTGTGAGGGGTTTGGTACTAGTGGCCTTGCTGTTCTTGCTTCTGAGTGCAGGTCAGCTTAATTTTATTTCATTATTTTGTGAAAATTTTATTTGGGTTGTTAAAGTTTTAGCTTTTTCATGTGTCTAATTTTGGATTTGATTGTTTGTGATTGGACCTAGATCTGTAAATGGAAAGTATAGTGTGTTTAAGTAACTTTCTATGTTAGTAAATGAATAGAATAGTTAATTTAGATTAGTTTGGGAAGATTTGTTTGTTGTGAGATATTTATTGTTGTTATGTGGTGGTTGTTCAGACAATTGAGAGTGCTGGATCTATTTGAGGATGAAGTGAATGATGATGAAGTGGATTGGATATCATGCTTCCCTGAGAGTGGGACTTGTCTTGAGTCACTCACTTTTGACTGCGTCGAGTGCCCGATTAATTTTAATGCTTTGGAGAAGCTCTTGACCAGATCGCCTAATTTGAAGAAGCTTAGGGTGAATCGTTTCGTCTCGATTGGTCAATTGCATCGGTTGATGGGTAGAGCACCTCAGTTGACTCATCTTGGAACTGGGTCTTTTAGTCCTTCTGAGCTTATGCAGCAAGCCGAGCTGGAGGTGGATTACAGAGCTGCTTTTGGTGCTTGTAAATCTGTGGTTTGTTTATCGGGTTTCAGGGAAATTGCTGCGGAGTTTTTGCCTGCGATTATTCCCGTCTGTGCTAACCTCACTTCACTGAATTTTAGCTATGCTAATATCAATGCAGAGCAGTTGAGATCAGTGATTTGTCATTGCCATAATCTCCAGACTTTTTGGGTAGGTCTGCTTGTTTATCTGTTTGTTTATGCTGGTGAAATGTTGTTGAAATCTGAAAGATCGGTTGTTTAAGGGTTTTTGTTGGTCATTGTAGGTGCTTGATACAGTTGGGGATGAAGGGCTTCAAGCTGTGGCTGCCACTTGCAAAGATCTTCGTGAGCTTCGTGTTTTTCCCATTGATGCTCGTGAGGATAGTGAGGGATTTGTTTCCGAGATAGGTCTGCTTGCTATTTCCGAAGGGTGTAGGAAACTGCGATCCATTCTATATTTCTGCCAAAGGATGACGAATGCTGCTGTAATTGCAATGTCAAAGAACTGCCAGGAGCTTGTGGTATTTCGGCTTTGTATCATGGGCCGCCACCGCCCTGACCATGTCACCAATGAACCCATGGATGAAGGATTTGGAGCCATTGTCATGAACTGCAAGAAACTCACCCGCCTTGCAGTTTCGGGGTTGTTGACTGATAAGGCCTTTGCCTACATTGGGAAGTATGGCAAATTGGTGCGTACCCTCTCAGTTGCTTTTGCTGGCGATACAGACATGGCATTGAAGTATGTTCTCGAGGGTTGCCCCAAAATGCAGAAACTTGAAGTCCGGGATAGCCCGTATGGCGATTCAGTGTTACGTGCTGGTTTACACCAGTTCTACAACATGAGATTCCTTTGGATGTCTGCTTGTAGGCTGACTCTCCCTGCCTGTAGGCAGATAGCAAGAGAAATGCCCCAACTAGTAGTCGAGGTATTCAAAAATGGAGCTGTAGCTGTTACAGACGAGGATGAATTTGTTGATACACTGTATTTGTATCGATCTCTCGAGGGGCCAAGGACTGATGCACCTGAATATGTAAGAATTCTGTAGGCTGGAAGTGTATGAAAGATGATGTTTTGGTCTCTGAAGGTGATCATAATGCGGCTGGTTGCGCCCTTCTTGCACAGTTTGTGAAATCATCTGATGCACTTATACTCTGCTTCCCACAATCTGCAGCTGTCTTCCACAGATGAGAAACTTGTGTGATTCCGAGCTGTTGCCAATGCAAAGGAGGGGTATTGCGCCTCTGTCAATGCGTGAAAGAAAGGTCAATAAGGAAGATGACTGTCCAGAGGAATCGAGCCATACACAGCTGTTGTACTCTTCTACTTCTCTCTTTTTTTCTTTTTTTTTTCTTTTACCACAATTATTCATGTTTCTTTACTCTTTGAGCATTATTTTCATCCCTTAAGACAAGGCTGCTAGAGTTGAGATTGGGGAAGGGGAGTGGTAATCGAGATTATGAGCTGTATCATTCTTTGATGATATGAAACCATAGAACGAAGTCCGATTCTCGTATGGCAAAGATGCTGTAATTGGGGTGTGGGAGGATGAGTTTTGGCATTGCATAGGAGAATCAGAAGTGGTTATTTGAATTCAGCATTTCTGATTTTTGATTCAATGTAGCTAGTGGTCCTATTGGAAGATGTAACTGGAGGCTAGAAGTCCATTGCCATGGAGAAAATGATACTGCCATTAGTAGTCTCGCAAATCCTTTGAAGAAAATGTTTGTTTATCAGATGTTGTAGCCTAGCACCTGACATTTGAATTTATTGTTATTGCTATATGTTAGCCATCTTGAGATTGGGAATAAATGCTAGAAATGTGCATGGCGATGTGCCAGATTTATGGGAGTTTGGTATTTGCCTGTAGATGTGGAATTATCAAAGTTGATTGCAGGGGGCCATTAATTGATGGTCAGAAAGTATTGTGCAAGTACACGCTGCAGGCCCCTACCCCCTTCCTTCTCTCATGGTCATCACTCATCATCTCTCTTCTGTTTCCCGATCTATTTTCCAATCCAGCGTTATTGTTTACTATAATGGATGGCTAATACATTAACTCGAACTTGTAAACAAAATTACCATTAGAAATTGACTAATAAATCCTGTATTGAGTGAAACCTTCTAAAGTACACTTGGGTATTTGAATGTGTAGGTGGTACTACAATCATAATCTTGTCCCAAGAAAGACCATGTTCTCTATAGGAACTTTAATTTGGGAATTTTCGATAACTTTCGGAAATGTGTCCTGAGTTCTCATGTATAGAACGGGGTTAATGTTAAGAATGTTCTACTACTCTTTTTACTCTAAATATAATCCCTAGCTAAAATTTGCTTTTGCTTAGTTGAGTCTGCAGGAGATCTGTGTGCAGCTTTCAGTTATGGAATATCGATGGTTTTACTTATACCATGACTATACAAGTATACATGTTCTTGTAAAGTCATCAATCCAAAATTAGCAGCTAATGCATTTGCTCATGTTCTTTCTTCTTGACCCTCTACTGTCATTATTGGGAAGAAAAAGTAGAGTGATGTGATCACGTTTGTTGGCATTCAAATGGCAGCATTTCTTGCGAAAAGGATACCAAAGTGGCATCTGACTGTGCAATTAATGTGAGCAATACGAAGCAAAAGTTTTTTTTTTTTTTTTTTTTTGAAGCACGAAGCAAAAGCTTAAGCTGCCTTAATCTGAATTTTTCCTATCGTAGGGCGGTAGGGGACAAGTGGACCAGTCTTTATCGCTTTCTTCCTCCCTTTTCAACTCTCCTTATCAAGTGATTATCATCTAAGAACACCCATATCTTTCAGGTTGCTTGTATTACAGCAATTGTACATACTCTTCAAAATGAATTGACAATACAAGAAACCACTTTCCTCCATGCCACATCTTCTATAAGTAATAAGTAATCAATATCGCAGCTTTGTTGTACTTGTAGTATTAGCATGGAAACATTCTGCATGACTCAACTTTTTTTTGCCTATGTATGGAGTTTAATAGTTTATGCCTTTGTGGCATTAGCATTTATTCATAATGGTGATTATGGTGTGTTGCAAGTTGCAACATACTACTAAGACGTAATTAAATATTGTATAAGCATCTGCCCATAAACAATTATCTTCATCCGTCCCACTAAACTGAATTATTTCTTTAAAATTTCCTTACATGCAACTTTCAGACGATAACAATATCTATTAGAAATTGAAGGAATATCTGGTTTTACTCGTGTAATTCAAGGCATTGCATTGGCCCGACGCTACGCTTATATATATGTGGGTGTTATTTACCCTTGATTGTTGTTAGTTAAGGAATGGAAATGAAAGGTTTTGAATATGACATTTGTTAGTTATGACTTATGAAATGATGAGAATCCAACTCACATGCAGATAACTTTGGTACTGTTGCCAAGCATATCCAAACTGCTACTGTTTGAACAGTATCACTGTCTATTGACGAATGAGGAGCCTCTGTCAAAATGATTCTAGCCTCTGCTTTTGCCTCTGCTGATATCTTCTCCTCAACTACCCTTCCACCAAACAAATCCAAAGTCCCGATAATACAGAGAAAGGGCGGGGTCAGGGCATCTCAATAGTTCTGGAGAGCTTGCGTTAAAGTGTGATATACTGAGTTTCTAATAAATAAAACATACAAGTAATAAGAAACTAGTAATTTTTTTTATGCAACTAGTATAATTTTCTCGAAAAACGAAACATATTTAGATCTTAAATTTGGTTATCATGAGAAAGAAAATACATAATAACAATAAAGTAAAGCGTGTCTCTTGAGAAAGAAATAAATTTAAAGTAAAAAAACACAACTTTACTAATTTCCTTTTATCTTTTTTTGACAATGTTCAAAGCAAAAGAACAACAAGAACAACAAACTAAAGAAAGAGAGAAGTGTATTAGCCTACTAAACGCCTCCCTCAAGTAGAGTAGAAGTATCTATATGAGGTCTACACTTGCAAAAAAAAAAAAAAAAACATAAATCGATAGTGTGAAGAATTTTTGGGCAGTTAAGGAAGTCAGAAAGTTTTTGTATATATTGGGAAAAAAGGAGATTTTGGGGAAAGAGAAAGTATGTGAGTTGTGGGAGTAATTACTTATTTTTAACATTAGGTATGTAGACTAATTTCTCCTTTTTTCATTAAAGTATTAGACTTGAAGATAATTTGGGGATCAAGATTTGTATAGTATCTTTTTATCTATGTTCACCTTTTAGAAAATGGGGTAACACTTGCTAACCCTTGTTGTATGATACCTCCGTCCCTGGCGGTCTATAGTTAAAGCTAGGAGGGTTGATAGTAAGTTTTTTCACCGGCGAACGGCAGTACAAAATTGAAGTTTTTTTGCAAAAAAAAAAAAAAAAAAATAAAAAATAAAAAAAAAATCAAAACCTAAAAATGAGACATTTAGACGTAGAGGTCCTGTATGATCGAAGTACTACTGTACGTGGTCTTAACCTCCTCTAAGCAGTGAACAAGTCTACAAAGAAAAAGAAAACACAATCTTGAGATTGAAAGAGACCTAACAGGCGCAAGATGAGGACCAGGTGCATCTTTTTCCAAGTGTGACCGTCCTATGGATAATAGCCGAGTAGTACCCACAATTTGGTAGACCTATAATCCCTATCTAATTTCTGTAACTTGGTAATTGCCATTATTCAATGTATGTGTTATTTTTACATTCTTATTTAATGTATTAAGTATTAACATTAAACTAAAACATAAAGAAAACACCAGAATATAAGTTTAGAGTGTCAACAGTAACACTCATTCAGTTTTTTTTATTATTATTTTGACAATGAGATAAATAAAACAGAAAATACGGGAAATAAGCAGAATTAAAATTCATGCTAGGTACGAGTCCTTTCTTAATTCTTACACTCTTTTTCATTCAATTATACTTATTTTCTCAAGGTGATAGGAGAAATTAGCTAGGTGGGATCACAACAAGAATTCCACCTCATAGACTTTCAATAAAAGGAGGAGGAATACATGTAAGTAATATATCAACTTTCCGATCATAAATAATTGAGGTATGATCCCAATTTACCATAAAACCTGCAGCAACCACATTTTCCTTCATAATAATACTCCGTCTATCTCCGTATTTTGTTCTCATTTCATTTTACACAAATATTAAAGAAAGATCACAAAATGGATGAGGCCATGAGGGACATTAGATTTGCAAGTGGATGATAAAAATAGATAGGAGCGGTTGGATTTGCATGTAGATAAGCCAAAAGAAAAATAAAATAATAAACATACTTAGAATGAAAATGAGAACAAAATAATGAAATGGAGGTAATAAGATATTACAAATTGAATCGCAATCTATTCTCACATACGGAGTACTCCGTATATAATAACGACATGCAACCAACGCAAAGACATGTACGGTAAGAATCTGAGATTACTAGACTAGAGTTAATCATAATTCACTATTCATGCCATGACAACATGGTCGAGACGATGTTACGGAGTAATCTTAAACTAGAAGCCTAGAAACCATTAGACATGGGCTGCATGTTACTGAGCGTATGCCGCGTGACCGACAGTTTGGCTGCTTAACTGATCCGATCTCTGTGTTCTTGTAAAAACATTTATAGTACAGTTTATGATCAGAAGTTTTTTAAGAAGACCTCACAGCTACTGTAGTATATACTTCGTACATACATTTCTTTATGTCTATATGTCTATGAAATTAATAAATTATGGAGACGAGAGCTACTGTAGTATATTGTTCTATTAGTCTATTTATGATTTGGTTTTTGTATTCAGAGGGTAAAATGGCAAATGCGTTGAGAAGCATAGCCTACAAGATGACATACGCTACAGCGCACGGGTGTTTCACGTGTGAAGGATATAATTTCTGTCAATTTCATGGCCTTTGGAGTGAAAGAGAGGCATATTTAACTCCTTTCCGAAAATTTGAGCAAGTTGAACACATGTCAGATATTTTAGCACTGTCACAATCCATATATCTTTTATATCTATGGTGACTTTATAGTTTCAATTATTGATCAAATGTGAAAGATAGTACATTCGAACTTAACAAATTAAGAAAACAAACAACTACTTGATTGTCTAACTTCTTACTCGGCGAACTTAGAAAGAATTTTTGTGCTGTTCAATTTTGGAGTATAAAAGTCGTATGCATGACTTTGAGAGAACACTACTAATGCTGCATGGTTAAAAAAAAAAAAAGTAGCTTGATCAAGAGTGGCCAATGTCTAACTCAGCTACATAGTATGCTCGAATCGGCACGTCCTAAATTAGTTTATTATTATGCAGTCATGTGTTTAACGGTTCTGAATAATAGTCTGTTTTGCTAATCTCGCCTAGCATAATCAAAATGATATTTGATGTAGACAGCTCAATCTTTACGAATTCTGCTACTATGCTGCATGAATAATATTTGATACAGTAATTACCTTCAATTATATGTTCGTGTCTCAATTCTTTTAACCAGACTGTTACGGTTATAAAATAATCATGCATGAAAGTTCACCGTAACCTTCCGAGGTTGTCTTGTTTGGATTCATCAGCATATATTAAAGCTTTAGTTCCTTTTTAAAGAGTGGTAACCTTCTTTTCAGCGTACAATGTCAAATTTTAATATGCACATCAATCATTGTGTTGTCCCTATACATTTCGGCAATCACTAATTAGGCAATTTTCTTCTTCTTAATGACAAGCTCAACATTGCGGTGATTTAATGCTTCATTTTTTTTTAACGTCTACTGTGTACATGTCCAAGTCCTTCCTCCTAAACACTACGAGTATTCCTCTTCAAGGACACAGGAGAAGTTTCCTCAGAAAACTCAATGTCTTTCTACATATAATGATATAAATTATTCGAAAGCACGTCAGCTCCTGAAAGTGTTTGTCACTATGTTTAAGCACTAGCCTATAAACGATCTCAGACTCTGATGAAATAACGTGAAAGTGATAGTACGAGTAATCAAGTCATTGGATCTTAAATCTTAATTAACACGCGTATGTCACATACTCCATATTATAAAATCCAAATGGCTATAATCCTGGGAGCTAAAAACCAAGTCGTTATGCATAAGATTCCTTTTTTTTAGTGGAAGGAGCGAGCACACACAAATTAAAAGTTACATCTCGTAATCGAAAGGTGAAAATAATGTCAAAGACTAGACTGCAATTCGTAAAATTTACGTAATATACACATAGTTTGTAGGATTGATTTGAATGTTGAAGCATTTCTCAAATTTGTACCTTCTAAAAATGTCCCAAAACTTTGATTGCGGAAAATTTCTACCAAGGCCTTTCTAAATTACCGTGCACCTTAGCTGTAAGTGATTTGTTCCCAGGAGGACTTGACTTATGATCTTTGGCCATCTTTTGAGTGCTTAATTCTTTGACTCAATAAGTGATTCACATAAAATGATTTTTTTTATACAGGAATCTATTTCTCTTACATGGGGAATGTAAAAATTAATAAAAGGAACGTAGAAATCATTTCACGTGATTCACCAAAGTAAGATTGAGTCCAAGTCCTTTGAGGATTGGCCTAATGGGCTATACGATTGCGTAGATGTAAACGGCTACAATGTTTAATGAATTTTCACTCTCTCTTCTCCATTTCAATAGAATAAAATCAGAATATAAAAAAAAAGTCATGAATCAATTACTAAATAAAGGGTTGTTAATGAAATGATCCACATTATAAAACCAAGCAAAAACAAAATCATTTCAACCATCAAAAGCTGAATTGGGACTATAAGTTATGGACAAACTTGTTCAGTTTGTTAAATAGCCGAGGATGAGGAACACTTTACGTTGTTAGAGTTTATTTTACAGCAATCATAAAATTGAAAGTTCAATTCCCCTTTTATAACCAAATATTTTTGTTTCCAATGTCAAAAAAATAAAAATACATTTTTGTTATAAAGCCATTCTAGACCGACTATCAATGGGATCCTTTACTCAGACACTCATTTGCCACAAACATAATACAGTATTGAGATACGGCTTATAGATATTTTCCATCCCTAGTGGGCTAATGCAATATATATACAGTAGTAGGCTAAAGCCCCCAACCCCCCAAGCAGATATGGCCTATGGGGCATTGATTCAACTGGAATATGTAGCATCCTTAGTCCTTGCCTATACAGCTGCGGGCTGCCTACTCGCTTATCCTTGACCCTATACTTTAAGAATCCCATTCTTCTACATCAAATGACTATTGACAAAACAGTAAAAGAAACTAAAGAAATGCATCTGAAGTTGCATATGAGCGACCATAAACTCCAAATTTCCTTGTTACCACAAATTCTGAAGGATAAACAGTCACTCCTCTTTAAGAATAAAGCAGGGCGTTATCCCTTTCATAGAAAAGTTTTGAGAATAAGGGTCCATCTCATGATCCCAAAGCTTCAAAAGAACATTGTACTAGAAGATAACCTCATCGCCTAATAAAACTTGTTTGTGGTGTCCAAAGTTTGGTCAGGATCAATCTTGCCTTTTCCTCTGTCAAAGACTCAAACCTAACTATAACGTGATGAACAGCCCCACATTTAGAAGCATCAACATATTCAACAAAATATCATGTAGTTAAGTATGAGCATGAAAAGAACCCCACATCAATCTGCATCCACAAAGTATGAACAACTTCGTGCATAATTCATAACTCAATTTAGATGGTGGGTGGAGTGCTTAGTAAAGGCTATCAAGTTGCTTAATTTGGGACGGGTTTGGGTTTCATGATCACAATTGCGTGGACCTCGGAAAAGTAAGTAGATTGAAATAAAAATTACATTAAATGGATACCCGAGAAAGATTGAAATAAAAATTACAATAAATGGATACCCGAAACAGCGCGAAAATCCTGGGTTGTCCAGACTCTAAAACATACCCCGCCCAAACCCAAAGCCTGCCCGACAATCATCTATAGGAGATATGGAAATAGTACGTACACATGTTCATCGGGATATTAAGAGGCAAGTTCAAAGAAAAAAGGGGGAGAGAGATGGAATTACCTTCCTGGTATTTAACCTGGAAGTTTTTGGTACATTGGTGATTGGTACTAGTCACAAGTTAGTACGAAGTAGTTGCATATCTACACTTTGATTATGACGCAATTAATGCAATGCATGATTATGATAATGGGTATTAATCATGGGAGTCCTCTAACAAACACTATAACCAATCATGACACTAAGAAGAAGTTAGGTAACGAGCAATCCGTTAAAAGTAACTCGACTAGAATAGCCGCAATAATTATTTCTTCCTCTACATGGCACTGCTTACTTTATACATCAGTGCTACCAAGCATGCAGAAAGGAGAGATGTGTGTTAATTAGATGACTAATGATTGTGGACAAAAGAGCCAGCAACCTTTTCATAACAGGAATCTAAGAAGAAATATGTGACAAGAGAGTTGAAAAGATGATAAATCATATGCCTACATACAAGTCAAACATTGAAGCTCTACCAAGTTCGAGCTCAACCACAGAAGTACCTGAAATTCATGAATACAACTATCATAACTTCAAAAGAAAAGAAATGAAATCAGAGTACAGGACCCTGATGTCATGGGTAGAAAAGCTAGAAATATTAGCCAATCTTTTAGTACAGTAGAAGACTGGAAGTTTAAGAAGGCCTTGTTTGTCCTACCAACTTACTGAGTTTCCAACCAACTTTTCAATGCGACCATCTGGTCTACAGAGAAATTCTGTCACAGAAGATGTATTATTTGCTTTGATATTCTCTTCCCACTAGAATCAAACAGGTCTCACATAATTATGCTTTGTCACTTACAATATATGTCTCACACAGAAATACAATGTACACAGAAAAGCAGAAAATACATGACATCCCAACTCCCAAGATCTCAATGCGTTCACTAGAGGTATCCGTATCAACCTCGGCTAAAAGTCCCACGATGTAGGAGACTTTGTCATGGAATAGAAGAACAATGTTACATATGGGAGAACATGCCTGATTTTCACAGTGCTGATACAGCACCTGTGAGTCATGGAGCCAAGCGAACAATTTTCCACACACGCCTTCCATCAGACTCTGCAGGAGAGTACCGTAGCCTAGCAAAAGAAAAATCTTGGATAAGAAATGATGTTTATTTCTCAAACAAACAATAGCAGTCTTATATCTACCACCATATAAATTAAGATAAAAAGGAGTAGAATAGTGACATAATTTTATTTGTAAGAATATTCAGTAATTCATGGTTTAACCATCCTTTTCCAAATTCATCACTCCAATAAAGCAACGGAGGCATATTTCTGAATTCACTAATAAGACCTCCATTATTCAAAATATTAAGGGGGCAAAAAGGAACAAAAAAAAAAAAGAAAGACCGAAAGAGCCAGTGAGCCAAGGCGACTGGTTGGATCATTTAGCAAAGCAAAGCCTCCAAGACCACCACAGACTGACTGAAGCTCTTGAATTTAGCTGGTATGGACCGGATCACCAGACCAAATATTGTAAAAAGCTCCCACAACCTCATTGTAATACTGGACTTAGAGTTTGGAGAGGGAAAGTCCAACTCAAAACAGTTGTGGTCCTCCAGATACCTTTCTAAAAAGCTTTGCATAGAGATGGTCTTCAAAGGACATATTAGGAATAAGTTGCCTACACGAGAACCTCCCTAAACCCTGCCAAAATCTGCCATAAGCAAGTCCCTCCATTTTTTGCCGAATTTTGTTCACGTACCTCAACTATTGGTATGATAATTTTTGATGCTCTTCATCATGTCCTCCTATATGCAAAAGACACTGCTTCTCCAGTTCTCTTCACATAATTCCATATGCAAGTTTCACCAATCATAATTTCAAATGGCTCTATATTCAGAAAGCTGTTACTGAAACCGGGATGTCTAATACATGGTAAAACAAGAAATGAAAGATCAGCAAAGCTCTGTTTTTTTCTTTGGTGGAATGGCTTCTCCTCACATAATTGGGTAGGTGTATGACACTCCTCGCATGTTTGAAGGCAAGATTCTTGTTTTAGACGGACATCTTTCCTCACAGCAAGTTTGCTAAGTTTCATAGAGGACTGTCACCGAGTCGCACAAAAATTACAAGGTCAATTAACCCAGTATTTCCTTCACTTCTATCACATTTGAGCAAAAGATAAGATAAAAACACTAATTCAGGCCCAACCAAAACAAATTATTCAGATTTGCCCCACAAGTCACAACCACTTAGAACCCATACCATGACAACCTCACAACTATCAGTCAGTTGCACAAATTCATCGTTGTAGAAAAAAGTGAAAAAAATCTCAAAGGCAACTAAGTTATGGATTATCAATCGAGTTTAGGAAGCAGAAAGATAAAGAGTAAGAGTAAATAGCATGCTTGCCGACCTACACAAAATTTAGGTAGTCAGTTGCACAAATTCATTGTTGTAGAAAAAAGTGAAAAAATCTCAAAGGCAACGAAGTTATGGATTATCAATCGATTTTAGGAAGCAGCAAAGATAAAGAGCAAGAGTAAATAGCCTGCTTGCCGACCTACACAAAATTTAGGTAAGAAGAGAACAAAAGCACAGTACAAAAGGAACACATTGAAATGTCAGGCATAAAAAGAGAAGTAAACTTGAATCTATAAGAATATATAATAGACTTGACAACAATCACCTGTCATGCAAGCGAGAAGGTTGCCCCTGCCAAAACTCAAAAACTTCTGGTTTCAGCCTAAATCCACCCCAGTATTTGGGTTTGGGAATCAAACTCCTGCACATGGAAAAGAACAATGTGCTTGATCACTACAAATATTCTACACGATGCCCTCTGTACTATAAATAAACTACATGTTATACTCTTGCTGTTAATCAACCACATAAGATTGAGTTTCCCCCTATAGTTTTACTTTTCCCTCCCTTCCTATGTTCTCTCAATCAAATTTAGCTATAAAAACAAGAGGGGAAAAGAACAAGTGTTTAAGGCAATGCAAATGTTGGATTAGACACTTGCTTGCAGCAATGCTTCAATAAATGGCGATGCATCTATAGTTATCAGCTTATGATGAACTACATTTTTACTGATGGTACTTCTGAGGTACTGCCAGTCTGAGGGGGTTAGTATTAAGCATTAGTCCATTCTTATCGTGCATGTATTTTGGCAGCCATGTCCCTGTAATTAGTATTATTGATAGCCTCTTGTCTTGCTCTGTATCGGAAGCTCATAGTTTTGTGTAGGAAATTGAATCAGTAACATCTTTGTAGCTCTTTAGAAATTGCACTTTAGTTGTTCCTCGTATGTTGGCGTGGGAGTCAAGAATTTTAATCCTATTTTTGATGCCCAACGCTTCCTATTGAAAGGTTTGTACATTTTTGCAGTGCAAGTATATCCTTATAATTATTCTATTTTGTAGCTCTTTAGGAAAAGCACTTTAGCTGTCGTTCCTGTTAATATTTTTGGTGTGGGAGTCCTGATCTTAAAGACTGTTTTTGACGTCTTCTACATTTTTTTGCGTGCAAGTTTATCCTTGTATGGACCTAATGCCTGCTGAGTGCTGAAGATTTAGTTAGAAAAATTACGGAAAACTTGATACCTGGCAAGTAAGTTAACTACAAGTTAGCACCGGAATGTATAACTTGCAAAATTTCACTAGTTCTGGGGCAATGTGTAGAATGTTCTTAAAATAGAGAGACCACATAGAAAAATTAGAAAACAAGGGCAACATGTACA
This sequence comes from Corrigiola litoralis, assembly GCA_901111285.1. Classification (NCBI taxonomy): domain Eukaryota; kingdom Viridiplantae; phylum Streptophyta; class Magnoliopsida; order Caryophyllales; family Caryophyllaceae; genus Corrigiola; species Corrigiola litoralis. The sequence goes on along the minus strand of CAAKMY010099981.1, from coordinate 59,690 downwards.
AAACCCAAAACAAAAAAGACAAGAAACTCGGAAACCAGAAAATAAAATGTTTTAGTCAGAAATGCAGCTAAAACTAACCAGTACCTTAAGTTCCAGAAAAAAATTGAAAATTGCTTGAGCTTGATCATATTAGATAGGTTCCATGATACTTAAACTAGCACTTAAATAATGTTTAGATTATGTCCGCAGAAAGATAATGCTACTCCCTCATTCATTACGATCCCTCAAATTCAAAGAAGGAAAGATTGAACCACTTACCCATCCGAAAAGCTTTTCTCCAATTCTTTGTATTTCTCCTGAAGATATTCTCGTCCTGGAACAACGCTACTCTGAGACAGCAGAAAAAATTAAGCCTAAGAATTTGCCAAAACCAAGCTTTTTCTAAATCAATTCATTGTGTAATGAATAGGCAAACAATACCTGTTTGCTGACTATTGCTCCAATTTGACTTCCTCGAGGACGGCTATGGAAATAGTGTTCAGATTCCTCTTCAGAAACTTTTTCAACAGACCCTTCCACTCTTACCTAAAGCCAAAGTAAAGTTTGGTCTGATATACTATAATCCTTCATCAGAAAAGCACTGAACTTAACCATGACTTCTAATAGATGAGGTGAATACCAATCACATTTGCACAAAATATATAGATCTGCCAATCGTTTTTGCATCTTAATCTACAATAAAACATCACATACAAGATATCACCAGAATAGTGTGGTAGTGCATGGTCACCTTCCCCCTTCCTTAAATCATCCACAAAAGTCTCCTTTAAAAAAAAAAACCTTATGGCATAACATTCTACCATGTGAAACATGTCGCCACTCAATTACAATATGAGGAGATTCATAAACTACTAAAGATGACCTTTTAGAAAGTTGACCTCCCTCCTCTCACTCTCAAGGGCACAAATGAAGATGCACGACAAGATGGAAATAAAAACCTAATTTCAAATATTAGACCAGATTTGCATTTCATTTTATGATCAAGAACTACTTCCAGAACCAAGTTGAATCAAACAACAGCAATAAGAACCTACCTACTCAATTTCAGTGTTATAAAATACAGATACGTACCTGACGATTGAGACCATCCCAGTAAAACAGAAGAGCAGCATGTGGGTTCTCCAATAGCGCATGTCCTTTCTGACTTTCATAATTGGTAAACCTTTATGTAGTACATACAGAAATTGGCGTAAGCAGAGCAAGTCAGAATTCAGGAAACCTTTTTTCGGAGAGGTTGAGGGACAGGGCTGAAGGGGGAGACTAACCATACAAAACCATTGTTATCAACTCCTTTCAGAAGAACCATCCGAGATGAACTGCAGAAGAGAATACATTTCATTATATACATTGTGACAAAAGATGAATTTTCCTACCAAAGACAAAAAGGATAGCTTAAGTAGCATGACTGACGGTTTGCCATCCTTTCCAGCAGTTGACAATGCCATGGCATTTGGCTCCCTCAAGCCAGCGGCGATAGCATCATCAAACCATTTACAGAACTGCAAAAAATAGATGTAATGACTCCTCATAAACTCAGAAGACAAGCTTTATGAACAACTGCAGAAAAGTATAAAAGGTAGACATGGGGCAAATCAAAAACAGAAAGACATATGAGGTAGCCTTGTAAAATCTTAAGAGTGAGAAAGAACCATGGTCGCATTTATCCAACATATAGAGAGTTAGCTGTCAGATATAAAATATAGGCAGACTCCAAAATTAAAAATGTACTGTAGTTAAAGTAAGTCTAACCAAGCCTACAACATATTTGTTATATATTTCAGAAGGAGCATATGGAACCACCAAATGATGTTTAAAAAACTAAATCTAGAAAAAAATTAAAAATTGAGCACTAAGATAAATCAAAGCACTCGATATTAGCATGTTGGAAGTTTACCTGGTCCAAAGGATCCACCTCCACCTTGTCTTCCAGAAGTGCTGGAGATATGTAGTTCTCTCTTAAAGATGAAATGTCCACTTGAGGAGGCTTTCCAATACGTACACACATTGAAGTGCCAGGGTAAGAAGGAAGATGAAGCTTATATTTCTCTACAATAGCAGGTGGAACAAATCTTCCACCTAGAAAGTGGTGACCACCAAAATTCTTGGCACACAATTTTGGGGCAGTTAAGGAGACCTAGAAAAATGAGAGAACTCTTAGATATCAGGCTTCAGATTATATAAAACTGATCTATTTCATAACAGAGTACAGGGCTTCCACCAGAGCAGACCAGCATGTCAGGTTTGATGCCTTCACCACTGACATCCCCTTCTTCAACATGCCACCCTGAAGGGATATCTACGGAGACAATAACAGGCGACTTTAGACCCGTCTGATGGCGATTCTGGCAGTTTACCAGCCTCTGGATGAGAGCATCAAAAGGTGGGCGTGGGGTTCCTAGAAGACCAAAAATGTGACGTAGTTATTGAAAGGTTTCACTGAAAAATGTCCCCTTAGGTAAGAGTCTTCAGAAAACATGGCACACCCGTTTGGGGGAGTAGCCAATAAGTCATGTATTTCTTAAAAATGCAAAGCTGACATAAAAACGTGGGTGTGGGCTTCCCAGAAGACCATAAATGTGACATTGTTATGAAAGCTTTCACAGAAATATTCTCCTCAGGTAGCATCTTTACAATACTGTTGACCCGTTTGGAGAATTGCCAACAAGTCATGCATTTGATAAAAACGCAAGTTGACATTAGATCATACCTCACATAAACAAATGAATAACGTCAGAACTTTTGTCATGACACAACTCCTAAGCTTCTTCATAGAGAACCAGTGATGCAGTAGTTTTACAATTGAGAGTTTCTACGTTAACGCTCCCCAGAAGGCTTAGAGCACCCAGAAGTATAAATTGTTTGCACAGTACATGTAGCAGCAATCATTAACATAAAACTGATTACCATGAAAAGAGAATCCAAACATTCCATCGATGAGAATGTCAAAGTCATCAGACAAATCCAACGGCAGATCTTCAGAAGACAAAAAGGGGATGGACAATGATTCTAGCTACAAAATTACAAAAAAAAAAAAAGAATGTCAGACAAGCATCTCTATTACAAATACAAAAATCAAGAAAAATCAACCATTTACCACCATCCAGCTAGTACCTGAGTCACCAGTCCACTATACAGAGGCTTAGGAGTGCGCTTTGGGTAGCAGATGGTTGGTTTATATCCAAAGTGATACAGATGCCGAGCAGCTACAAGTCCATCGCCACCATTATTCCCCGGGCCACAAATAGCAAGTACTCGATTGTACTCAGAGGGCTTATAGACCTATCATAACAACAACCACTGCCAAGTCAAATACACTTCAAAAGTAAGCAGTCTCAAACCTTAAACAACCCCATTGCCAGTTTCTGCAGCCCTGCAATTTTGCAAGAGTATGGCTGTGAAGATCTACCCCCTAGTGCCTCTACTCCTATTCCCCTCCTCCATGTGATTAGTCAAGTTTGTCTTAGAAGGCAGCCTTTCGTAATCATGAAACGATATGGGGCAACTTCTTTCTATGACTAAAAACAAAAACCACACAATTTAAAGTTTGCTCAAATCACCTTCTCAAGATCGAACTCGAAACTAAGTTTCCCAAAGTCCCTACCCCTAGATAGGCGAATCGTCAAAGCTATCGGGAAACTTATTTTCTATAGTTGAATAAAGAAGCTTAACATGACAACAAGTTACTATGTTTATCCAAATAGCCTTCCCGAAATCCAACTGGAAATCGTCTTAGGAATGCCATGTCAGATATTCCACTCATATCTAATAGTTAAAAATCAATCATCCAAATACATATTACTAACACTAGCTTTTATTCATTTTCTTTTCCACTTTTCCTAAAAGATAGTATACCTTACATAAGAACACATCATATAAACCCTACTACTAATAGGTTGTCTACTATGAGGTTGCCCCACCATGAAACGTCTCATACTATGTACACCAGGCAATTCCCTGAAACTAGGGGGCATTAACTATAAGGGTTTTTAGAAGCGTGGACTAAATCAAAATGGCTCGTAAAAAGCTACACACTTTACTATAATGAAGCAGTAATAGGTAATTGGCGCATTTCCACTTAAAGGTCAATTAGAAATAGCTTCTCTGCATAGAACACATGTATACATGAATAAAACAAAGTGAAAGACAAAAATTCATACCTCAGCAATAGCGCAGGCAACACTCAAACCAGCCAATTCCTTCAACAAAATCAAAACAAAAGAAACATTAACTTAAAAACCTAACAGCATTCATCAATAAAGACTAAGACTTGGGCAAGACAATCCCACTACATATGAAAATGGCGCGAGCTTTAAGGTTTTAAGGTGAGCTATCATCAATTTGACCTCATAATCTCACCCGGCCCTATCATAGGACCGTCTTACCCAAGTTTTCATATTCAACGATATTGCAATATCATAACTTTTCTAATTAAAGGATCCGTCAACATAAATCAGTAAAGAGTAACACTTGGATAAGACAATCCTACAATAGATATAACGGCGTGAGCTTTTAAGGTTTCGAGGTGAGCTGTCATGAATTTAACCTCACCCTGCCCTAGTGTAAGACCGTCTTACCCAACTTTATATATTCAACAATATCAATGAATTATAATTCCTCTACTTTAAAAACTCATCAACATAAATCAATAAAGACAAACACTTGGGTAACAAAATCCTACTATAACCAAACGGCGTGAGCTTTTTAGGCTCCGGGTAAGCTGTCACCAATTATGACCTCGTAACCTCACCCCATCCTATTGTAGGACCGTCTTACCATCTTTTTACATTCAACGATATTGAAAATCGTAATTTTTCTACTTTAAAAACCCATCAATATTAATCAAACAAAACTAACACTTTAATAAGACAATTCTACTATGAATGAAACAAACAGCGTGAGCTATCATCAAATACAACCTCACCCCGGCCTCTCATGGATTGTCTTATGTAAATTATATCATACACCCTTGTGTGATGCATCATGCACCAAGATAATTTTGTTTGAATATGTATGACACATTGGTGAATATATACACTCTAGCTGGTAATATGTAATTCATAATACTTGGTTAATAAACCCGTTTACAATTGGTGAATACGAACTTAGTAATTGGCGAATTTGTAAACTATATCAGGGTTGATGGATATATAAACCATATTGATTTAGGTGAATATGTCTTTTATACTAGTAACTATGGTGCATAATGCCAATGTATACTATGCTCCGAACAGCATGTGCTCCCACTCAAATTTCTTGTACCTTTTGCCATCTGTCTCGTACCTTCTCAGTAATAGTACAAGAAATTCAGGGCGGGAGCACCTAATAATGTGCCATGCATAATGCATCATACAAGGGGTGCATTATATTATAATCAACGACGTTGAAAAATGATAAGTTCAAACCAAACCATCATTTTCATACCATCAACTGATCAACACTGAACCCCAAGGGCCCCATAAGAACCTCATCAACCTCGGCGGCATCTCTCTGGGACAAGTACGAAATCCCCTCCATTGCTGTCCCCTTACCACCGACACCACTCGTACCCAAACAACGGACTTGTGTCCTCCAACTCCAACCCTTCAAACAACCCTGTTAAAAGAAAACACCATTAACAATAACAAAAACATTTATTCAATAATATGATTGGTGTGATGTTAAGTATATTACCAGGTGGTTAGGGAGAAAGAGAGAAGAGGGTTTAAGGGAAAAGGGGTGGTGGGGCCCGTGGGGAGTGAGAGTGGAGGTGGGTTTGGAAATGAGAGTAAGAGAGGGTTGGTTTATATGAAGAATATGGAGAAGACAAGAAGACATTGAGTTTCTGGTTTTACCGACCAATGCCCTTCTCATCTTTAGTTACACACTGTTGCCTAACTGTTTTTTGGTTGGCTGTAACTAACTATCTAACTAACTTACAGTACACTTTCCACACAAGTAATTAAAAAAGAAAAAGAAATATATACACTTTCTAGTATGGCTTGATTTTTTGGTGTGAAATGTAGGTATAAAATCGCCGATAAGAATTGGACGCCCAACCTTAAGATTCAGATAGAGAGCCCTAATTATTTGAGCTAGTTACGTTCTTTTCTTTCCAGTTTGCCTTGATGGGGGTGAATTGAAATAAAACAGGTGGAAGATATTGAAAAGAATTGAAATTATTGAAAGGTGAGCTGAAAGATAACTGAAATTGTTGAAAGTAGCTGATATTTGTGCGAGGAGAGCAAGGTCTTAGGGTTTCTACTTTCAGCATGAAATCGGTTCATATTTGGCCAATTTGGTTCAGTGTAATTTAGTTTAGTTCACTCTTGAATTGTGTAAAAAAAAAAAAAAAAATCAGCTCATTTCAGTTTCAATTGTACACTACAAATTCAACTCATTTAAGTCCATATTCAAGTACACTTTCAATTCTACTTAGTCTTTTATACAATTCAATCTTGCGATTTTTGTATGAGAAAGAACAAAAAAATACAAGCATGAGTGCATTGTGCACTTGGATACATCCATAGAAGTGCGCCTAGTATCTAAGGTGCCTCTGGATGTAAAGAATAAGCTCAATGTCTACTTTAGTAAGAAATTTCTAAGTTGTGTTATATACTCCTAGTTGGACGAGTCCAAGTACATTTGAAGTTGGCGTGGTTTATCATATTATGTAAGTGTTCAACAAAACTGAGTTAAGGAATTCCCCATATTAGTTGGAGCTTGAAGACCTTACAAATTTCTCATATTTGTGCTCCTTTTCCTCATTGTTTCTATTGGGAGCAGGATAAAATATGTGCTTATAAAGCGAAGCGAAACTCAGAGATGATGATGGTGGTGCATTAAAATCTGAAGCGAGTTACTCATCACATTAGTTTGTAGATAACATCCGAGGTGTGAAGAAAAGTTGCATAAATCAGAGGGCAATTTACCATACATTTTAAGCTACTCTTGAGTCAACATATGTTTCCTTATGAAGAATAGCTAACACTGTAACTAGTAACCACAAATCAGCATAGGCGAAACAGAGAAGTTGATTTATGTTTATTGGCCAGAGGCTATATAATTCTGTATTTGCTAAGCGCATGGAGGGTCACTGGACATCGCTCTTTTCTCCTCATCGAAGATCGTCTTCTGAACCTTGTCCAGAAAGCTAAGCATGGTTGACAATGACTGGTCATCTGAAGATAAAATATTGGTCATGCATTAGCACATGTTTTGGGAGATCATATCATGGGGACACCACTGGAAGTAAAAGCTTTTTGGACAAACCTAGTCGAGGAACTGTATGGCCCTTGGGATGATGAACTACAACAGGGTTAATAAAAGATTTCAGAAGCTCTTCACCGTGTGGTCTCAAGAAATCTTCCTTACCTGCATGAACATTTCTAACATGTCAAGAAGCAGAGAATCAAAAGATAGCTCATCGATCAACACTAGGATGCTGCTGTAAACCCAAGTCAGGAAGGCTATGATCTGATTTTGTATAAAGCATTTGGCTCGTACAGTCCTTTTCCTGAAAGTTTCAAAGGTTTGAGAATACTATGGAGCTTATTGTGTGAGCAGAAAACACAAGCCTGAGACACTGACTTTCCATTACAAACATGCAATGTCACAATTCAACTGAAATTGCTAACGTCATTAGACGGTTGAAGTACGGAAATCAGGACAAACCCGTTCCCTGTTTGTGTGTAACAGATCCTCCTGCTTTCTGAAGAAACAGGAGTTTGCTAAATAGACAGCAGATTCATTATCACAAGAAACTACGTCAATTGACATGTTCTGAAGAAATAATCCGTGTATATAATACCTCTTTATGTACTGAGTCTGATAGTCTGTCTTATATGTCAGATGGCATATGCTAGATTCCCGTCAAACATTACCATTGGCACCATTCCACTGGGCCGTGAAATTTGATCCATAACGACACTTATCAGCGGTGGTGGAGTTAATGAATAGCGAGCTACCCTTAGATTTATAAAATTTGGTAGAAAACAGTAGAAAAATGGTAGAGAAGGCAGAAAAGATGGAAATATATAGCAAAAATAATATGATCGCTACCCCCAATCTTATAATCTTGGATCTTCCCCAGTTCATCAGTCATCACCTATGACTTTACTTATTAAATTTTGCATTCTAGCTAGTTCATGTACCCTAAAAAAGCTCCAAATTTCACAAAGCATTATCCAACAAAGTCCAGTAACACAAAGGTGGTGGTTCCATGCAAGTAAACTCATCCAAATAACACAGAACCGGCTAAACTAACATGAAATTTACAGGTTTCGCCAGAATATACACATTATGCTGCTAAACTTACCTAAGAAGTGGATTGATGGGCATTCTATTGGAGAAGCATAAGCTTTCGCTGCCCAAGACTCATCCTTCATTTTTGCTCCAGAAATTATAATCAGAGACTTTACTTTGGGAACTTTCTTCAGAGCCACACCCTGAAATAAAAGACCAATCAATAGTAAAAGTCGACTCAAAGTTGATGATTCGAGATCATCGTTCAATCAATGTCAAACCTGTGCCTGCAGCCCTGGTAATGCCGCTGCCAAGTACGACCCCTAAAACAACAGGTGGCAGATTAATTCCCTACATTTTGTAACAAGGCAACTAAATTTGGGCAATGGAATTCAATAGTAGGGGAGATACAATAAATACCTGAGAAAAGCCTACAAAACCATCAATGGGACCATTCTTGATCATGCAGTCCTCAATGTACTCCAAGCATTGCTCAAAGTTGGTGTACTTAGTAAGATCCTGAAAATAACTCCAAACAAGTTTACAACCACATATTTGAGAACTTATTTGACCATCTACACAGAAACTCAACCATCATCCATGATCACGGAAAATTATACTCCGAGGGACATGTCATACAGAGTAATACGTAAATCCAACCATTAACAAGATGTTCGCTACTAAGTAAGGTCTTAATGTAAGCAATCTTCGACTTAACTAGTCCAGCCTAGTAGAAAAATTCTCCGAAAAACATCAAAAGAACAAACCACTCTTGAATCGAAATTGAACTAAGGAAACATACTTGGTTGGCCTGAAACCATTCATAATAAGGAGGATCAAAGATGCCTTCAACATTGGACTTTCCCTCAGCTGGAAAAGGGCCGTCAACAAAAACGAGATCAAGCTTCAGCAGAACAGAATCAGGCCACTTATCAACCTGCTTCTTCATAATCTCTCCACTTGTTCTGAAACCATGGAGACAAAGAAATCGCGGCTTCCTCATTTCTTCACTTTGCTACTAACCAATAATCCACAACTTGTTGTGCAGAATTCTCAATACAGGAGCGCGTTTTCTGTTTATTCTGTTTGGTCCTACACTCCTACAGTTTATAGGGTCTTATATAAAGTAGTCTTGTTTCACCAACAACCTACAACTAGAAAGTAGTTTAATGTATGTATATGAAATGGTTGGTAGGACATCACGCGGTGATATTTAATACATTCAAATGATTCGTCCAGTTGGTGTGCGCAGGTGCATTATTTTACTGACGAGTCAACGTATGCACCCTCCAAAAAATTATAGAAGGAGACGTAATAAGAGGAACATGACTACAATCAGTAGATAATAATTAGATGAGTGAGGGCAGGGTCATAGTCAGGGTCAGAGTATACTAAAAAACGGTCACATTTTGTGAAAACAGGCGAACACTCAGAGCCCAACAGAAGCTTTAGCTATTAACGGAGAATGCAGCCTGAAGCCGTAGAATAAGAAGATACAAAATGATTATACTGCAATGTTTGAGTGGTGTGATTGATCAAATTATACTTGAGAACAGTTTCACACTATTGTGCAGAATAATTTGATAAATCAATCAACAACGTAGGCTGATTCATTGCTAGATAACAAGTGATTCTCGTGTAGTACGGCTATGTGGCAGCGTATATTTGAAGTTTTGGTGAAGAACAGATGATGTTGTAGCTACTTACTGCCAAAGATGACACAGAGTCAGACCTAATGATTTTTAATTAAGTAAGCAGCTTCTTCCCTTAAACAACCCCATCTCCAGTTGCTGGAGCCATACAAGAGTACGGCTGTGAACATCTACCCCCTAGTGCCTCTCTTCCTTTCCCCCTCGAGCCCTCCTCTATGTAATTCGTCAAGTTTATCTTGAAAGCAACTTTCTATAATTACGAAATGACAAACAGACCAAATGTTCTCTCAAATTGACTCCTCCATAGCCGACTCGCACACTCCCTAGCCTAGGCAAGTTATTCGTTGATGATATGGGGCGACCTCTTTCTATGAAAATAAACAACACACAAATTTAAAGTTCTCTTTAACAGCCTTCTCAAAATCCTACTCGAAAAATGCTCGTAGCCAACCTCTTTCTATGATTGAATAAAGAAAACAGAACAAGTTACTATGCCTATACAAGTAGCCTTTTCGAAATCCAACTGGTGCTTCAGAATACTCTGTCAAATATTCCACCATCATCTCTAATTTTCAATCATCCATACACATATTACTAACAAAAGCTTTTCTTCATTTCTGCACATCATATAAACCCTACTACTAACAGGTAGTCTACTATGGGGTTATTGGGGTTGCCTCACCATGAAACATGCTTAAGGGTTAGATGGAAATAGTCTCACTGCGTACAAAACATGTACTTCGTATCCAACAATAATAAACAGTGAAAGACAAAAATCATACCTCAGCAATAGCAGATGCAACACTCAAACCAGCAAATTCCGTAACAAAATCAAAACAATGCATTGCTAAGTATAAAATCAAACAATTACTTAACATTTTAAGCTACTCTTGAGTGATAAATACAGATAAGTTATGTTTTCTTATGAAGGACAGCTAACAATGTAACTGATAACCACAAATAAGCATAGGCGAAACAGAGAATTTGATGCATGTTTATTGGCCAGAGGCTACGAATGCATTTGCCAAGCACATTAAGGGCCACTGGACATCGCTCCTTTCTCCTCATCAAAGATCATTTTCTCAATGTTGTCCAGAAAGCCAAGCATGGTTGACAATGACTGACCATCTGAAGATAAAAAGGTTGTATATGCATTAGACATCTTTTAGGGAGATCATATAATGGAGACACCACTGGAAGTAAAAGCTTAATGGACACACCTAGTTGAGGAACTATATGGCCCTTGGGATGACGAACTACAAGAGGGTCGGTAAAACACTTCAGAAGCGCTTCCCCATGTGGCCTCAAGAAATCTTCGTTACCTGCAAGAACATCTCTAGCGTGTCAAGAAGCAGAAATCAAAAGATAGGTCATCAACAGTAGGATGATGCTGTAAATCCATGTCAGGAAAGCTATGATCTGAATTTGTATAAACATTCAAGAACCCTTACAGTGCTATTTTTGAAAGTCTAGCTAGTTCATCTACTGCACTACCCAAAAGGCAAAAAGCGATCCAATTTTCAGAAAGCATTATGCTACAAAGTCCAGGAACACAAAGGTGGTGGTTCCGTGCAAAGTTCTGTTCGGGCTAGACGCCTATACTAACATGACATTACAGGTTTCACCAGATTATGCACACTGCTGCTAAACTTACCTAGGAAGTGAACTGATGGGCATTCAATTGGAGAAGCATAAGCTTTCGCTGCCCAAGACTTATCCTTCATTTTTGCTCCAGATATTATAATCAGAGACTTTATTTTGGGAACTTTATTCAAAGCCACACCCTGAAACAAAAAGAATTGATAATGAAAGTTTACCCAAATCTTGATGATTCAAATTCAAGGCTTATCTGAATTCAAATGATGTCAAACCTGTGCCTGCAGCCCAGGTAATGCCGCTGCCAAATATGATCCCTAAAACAACAGGTGGCATATTAATTCTCTACATTCCGTAACAAGGCAAGTTATTTTGGGCAAGGAAATTCAATACTAGGGGAAATACAATGAACACCTGAGAAAAGCCTATGAAACCATCAATGGGACCATGCTTGATCATACAGTCCTCAATGTACTCCAAGCATTGCTCAAGATTGGTGTACTTATTAAAATCCTGAAAATGGCTCCAACCAAGATTACAACCACATACTTCAGAACTTATTTGACCATCTATATAACAACTCAAACAACATACATGATCCTGGAAAATAATACTACATGAACAATTAGCAAAATTGTCGTCGACAATCTAAGAAGGTCTAAATGTAAGTAACCTTGCACTCAGCTTGTCCAGCCTAGGAGAAAATTTCTCCAAAAACATCAAGAGAAAAAACCAAACCGAATAACTCTTGAATCAAAAGTAATAGAGACGGAAACATACTTGGTTGGCCTGAAACCACTCATAAAAAGGAGGATCAAAGATGCCTTCAACATTGGACTTTCCCTGAGCTGAAAAAGGGCCGTCAATGAAGACGAGATCAAGATTCTGCAGAATAGATTCAGGCCACTCGTCAAATTGCTTCTTCAGTATCTCCCCTCTTGTTCTGAAACCATGGAGACAGAGAAATCGAGGCTTCCTCATTTCTGCACTTTGCTGCCAAACTGTAATCCTCAACTTATTGTGCAATATGTTCAATAAAGAACAGGTTCTTCTGCTTATTCTGTTTGCTTCTACAGCTTATTGGGTCTTATTTAAAGTAGTCTTGTTTCAGTACAATTTACTTCCAGATAATAGATTAATGTGTGTGACATATTTATTAGCACATTTAGCGGGGAAAATTTACTACTCATATGATATGCGTCCATTTGGTGTGCGTAGCTGCATTTTTATACTGACGAGTTAAAATTAGCACCCTCCAAAAAATAATAGAAGGAGACGTAATAAGAGGTACATGACCACAATCAGTAGAAAATAATTGGATGAGTGAGGACAGGGTCATGGTCAGAGTCAGTCATACATTAAAAATTTCACATTTTGTGGAAACAGTCCAACAGTCAGAGCTCAATAGGGGCTTTAGTTATCAACGAAGAATGCAGCCTGAAGCTGTAAACTAAGAAGACACAGAATGATTCTGCTGCAATGTTTAAATGGTGTATTTAATCAAATTACACTTGAGAACAGTTTCACAGTAGTGTGCAGAAGAATTACATAAACTAATCAACAACGTTGGCTGATTCATTGCTAAGAAACTAACAAATGATTCTCATGTACTACGGCTATGTGGCAGCGTATATTTGCCGTTTTGGTGAAGAGCAGCCGTTGTTGTAGCTAGTTACCACCAAAGAAGACACAGAATCTGTTTCCAGTCTATTCAGCTTGAGAGGAATGATTCGGGTATTTTTATGCACATGGAGCGTCACTGTATAAAGCTTCTTTCTCCTCTTCTGATATTATCTTCTGAATCTTGTCTATGAAGCTATGCATTGTTGGCAATGACGGATCATCTGACAATTAAAGGCAAGGGATAAATCACAGCACTTATAGGAGTTCAATCATATACAAAGTGGCAGAAAACATAGTTGATAAAGGACTTGATGTTCAGAAGGAAACTTATAAACCTCACCTATTCGAGGAACTGTATGACCCTTGGGGTGATGAATTACAAAAGGATCAACAACGGATTGCAGGAGCTCCTCTCCATAAGGCCTCAAGAAGTCTTCCTTTCCTGCAATATGATCTCATGTGTTACTAGGAGAAAATGAAAAGATACATCACATTCACTGTACTGATAGCAAAGCAGACAGACTCAAGACACCTGCGGTTGTGGGAGAAATTGTGGTAGAAAAGCTATAATCCAGATATACATAAAGTAGTAAACAGCTCTGGTGTTTCTGTATGGACATCACTATCAACTGCACTACAAATTTTATTATGAATAACCCGAGCAAGTGATCCAGCTTTTATTGTAGGTGTAACAATGAAGTAAACAAAGCATCACCACAAGAAGAAATCACAGAGATTCCCGACCTTTACTAGGGTGGCTTAAATCTGCATTTCAAGACAAGTACTTTTCTTACAACAACCCACGTTACCCGCTTCCCCTTTTAAAAACGCTCTTCAAGTCCTGATTTCTAAAGAAACAAAAGTACTAACACCAGATACATTTTGTGTTCACGAATTGCGGATCACTGTCGAACATGACAACGCCCTAAACTCTCAGCAAGCATTAACATTGGCATGATTTTTCTAACAAAACAAACCATCTATGTAGTTCCACATGATGTTAGTGCAGTGTATCATGACCATGAAGATCAGGTTTTTTTCCAGAAGGCCTTCATATTTAGTACTATAAAGTTAGATCACGCTCTTGACTACCAGTGAAGGGACTGTATACTCTATGCAGCTCACAATAGCAAGAAGTACCAATAAAAAATCACTTACAGGGACCATTGCAGATCTTATTAAGTACTTTACTTATCAAGTATCAGCATTTTGTCTCAAAAAAGAGTATCAGCATTTCAGCACTAATAGTTTCTACTACTTTCTCCATTCAGTTTGCAGTCTTCATACAACCTAGGCAACTACCAGATATGAGCTATCCAGACAGAGGGGGTGTTGTTTTTGCTATAATTTTCTACCATTCTTTACCATTTTCTACACTTTTTCTACCTCTTTTTACCAAATTCTATAAATTAGGGGGGTAGCGAACGCTACCTCTCGCTACTAGCCGACTCCACTACTGTACCCAAATACTGCAGCAGACAATTTTTTATTTATTTTTTTGTTAGAGACAAAACTACAGGTCCACAACCACAGCAACAATAATAACAACTACAAAACAACCCCTCTGCTTACACAGTTAACAAATACCATGCAAAAGTTGTTTTCCACAATGATTGAACCACATTGAATGATAAACAAACTTCATACTGATGTTTCAAATGAACATAAATTTGAGTGCACCAGAGAGCTTCATATGATTCACGATTCAATCCAAGCAAGTGATCACCGACTTTTCATCATAAAGCATGAAGAAAGTAAATCATAATTAAATGTAGAAATTACAGAGATTGCCGACATGAGTAGGTGACTGACATCTGCATTTCATGAAATACCCCTCCTCTTTAACAACTCCACAGTAGGACACCCTTCAATACCCTTCTTTCCTAATTCCTGAAGAAACAGATAAATATGTGTTCACGAATTGCAGAGTGACTATCTAAGATCCGTATGCCCTAATCCCACAGCAAGTGTTTACATCGGCAATGGTTTTCTAACAAGACGAACCATCTCAGTGTTTCCACATGATGTCAGAAAAGTGTATCATGACTGTGAAAATCACTGCTTTTTCCATACCAGAGATTTCATCATATGTATATAGTACTATAGCAGTTAACTGACACTTGACTACAAGTGGAGGGACTGCATAATATCTGCAGCTGATCGAGTGTCCTAATATTAGCAAGAAGCATCAATTTGATCCATAGTAATTCCCCCACTAAGCAAGCAAAGCCAAGTTACCAACACAGATCCCTTACTGGAACCCATTGCAGTTCCTATTACTTATCAGGTATCAGCATTTCCAAAACAAAATTTTCTACTTTTAGTCAGTCTGCACATTATGAGCTACTTGGATACTTCCATCCACAAGCAAACACATTCTTTTTTAGCCACAGAGAACAGGTCAAACATTTAAGCAACCATAAAAACACCATCTACTATAACCTCCCAACCCCTACGATTACATAGTTACATGTACAGATACAAAACGATTGTTTTCTACCTTGATTGAATCACATCAAATTCAAATGATACATAAACTTCATAATGTGATATGTATATACAAAGTCAAAAGGTAGTAAACTTTACCTAAAAAGTGAATTGATGTACATTCAATAGGAGAAGCATATGCTTTCCCTGCCCAATACTCATTCCTGAACTTTGCTCCTCCAATAATTATCAAAAACTTTACTTTCGGAACTTTCTTCAAAGCCAAACCCTGCAGCATTACACCAACCATAAACCCACCTATCAAATTCAATTTTCATCCAAATTTGACAATTTCCAATGATGCAATATATCTTACACATAAATTTAGCTAATTTATCACCAACCTGTGCTTGCAGCCCAGGTAATGCAGCTGAAAGAATTGCACCCTAAACGCAATAAAGATGACAAATAATTCAGAATGTTTATTACTAGCAATATATAACAAAGATTAATTGCAGGGGGGGGATATATACCTGAGAAAAGCCCAGAAGACCATCAATTGGTGCATGTTTAATCATAGATTCTTCAATGTACTCCAGGCATTGCTCAAAGTTGGTGTAATCAGTAAATTCCTGAAGAAACCAAAAAAAACTCCAAAATCACTCATTTATTTCCGCATAATTGAAGACAATTACTTTACTAAACTAACTCAGACCACCACCACATTATTATGATGCCAACTAATTATAAAAGGTGTACAACACGTAAGATAACCAATAATGTAAAGTAACAACAACTCTATCATCATTTATCAAAACTGCATTAGTGTAGAATTTCTTTCAATATACAAGAATAAAATTCAACAACAACTTCAACAAAAGGTTAGCTCATGTGCTTAAACCTTCTTTACCCCAATCATGTGCCACATAGGCTCATATGCCACTTAGTGCACTCCTTTCATACCAAAAATAATATAAAATACACCAACATCCAAAATGGAGATCCTACCCATGCTAAGGGAGGTCGAGTGTACACAACCTTACCCCCTAACTAATAACAAAAAGTTTTGGCAAAGACCATCCTTTTTTTTATCATAAAAGTAGACGAAGCCATGTTGTCCCAAGTATGCGCTATATATCTCTGATTTGACTAGGGCTTGCATGGAACTTAACGGTCTTTTCTAATAATTCGTAGACTAATAAAGATGGCAGTTTTGGAGACAAATATAAGAATCAAACAACTAAAACCAAACAATTTAAAAGAGAAAAAGAAAAGAAACATACTTTGTTAAATTGGAACCACTCATAATAAGGAGGATCAAAAATGCCCTCAACATCAGACTTTCCTTGGGCAGGAAAAGGGGCATCAGCAAAAACAAGATCAAGTTTTTGACGAACAGATTGAGGCCACTTGTCAACTTGTTTCTTGAGAATCTCCCCACTTGTTCTGAACCCATGAAGGCACAGAAATCTAGGCCTCCTGTTTGGTGCCACTTCATTCTCTGCCATGCAATCACTTCCCATGATGGTGTTTAGTGTTGGTAAGATTTTGAGCATCCAAACACAGACTTAACAGGGTTGTTTGACAAGTTGTATGTACGAAGTACTTGTGTTTTTTTGTTAGTTTAGTTCCTGTACTCTTGGAGAGATTTTAATGATAACGTATGTGTAGTGTTGGAGTAGAGAATATTACGTGTATAAATTATGAGACTTTTTTTGTTGTTGTTATTTTGTTAGTGTGTGGAGTGAGTTGTTGGGTAGTCACGTGGGGAAATTTGGACGATGAAAACATTGTGGAGAAAGTAAGGAATATGGACAAGACTGTAGGAGCACGCGAAAATTGACCACATAATAGCGAGACCGCGTGTGACACAAGAGGACATGACCGAGTGAATGAGGTCATGATTCGGGGTTTAAATTGGTCCGATTGGTGTGAAATGTGCGCATAAGGCCACTGATAAGAATCGAATTTCAAACCGTATAATTAAGGTAAAAAGAGCTTTATCCATTAGAGCTAGATTTTGATCCTAAGGTTTAAATACTTGTATGGTTTGAGTAAGGTTAGTCTAATGATTGTGACTCTTGAGTTTCATTGATCTTAGGTTTAAATGTCATTTTTTGCAGCCATATATGTTATATAGATAAATAAATAAAAATATGTGAGAATGTTTGATTTTAAGTTAACTAAATGATATTAAATTAGTCATTTTGATAGTAGTCAATTCTGTCTTCTATCCTTCTCTCCTCCCTAAAAACTCCACTCGAGGACGACAACCTCCCGCCTCTTGAGTCTTGACGCTCACATGCTTGTATCAGCCTCCACCTTCACTCTCGCAGGCCACTTATTGATCGACTTTGACGAGATCTTCGACGTTGCCAACAATGTCGTCCACCATCACCGTCATTTTTCATCGGTTTTTTTATAATCAAAGAACTTCACCATCATCCTTTTCTTTTTTCATGCTCTAGATGGGTCCTGCATTGTCCACTTGTGGCAATGGTAACGTACAGGTGGTGGTTAGCTAGGTTGTTGGAGTGTGGATTTTGGTACTTTGGTTATTGGGTTGTTGGAGGGTGGTGTCGTCGCTGGGTTGTTAGAGGTTATTGGAGGGTGGTGTAGTTGGAGTGAGGAGCTCATAAAAAAGATGTTATTTTTATGTATGAAGTTCTTATTAAAGCATGAGAGTGTCGTATCTTTGTTGGTTGCGTAGTTTACAATTTGAATTAAAAGTAATAAGTTCATTTCTCATCGGATGTGTTTTTCAATTGAAAATGAATTTTAATTATGGTAATAAGCTTAATTAGAAAAGAAAAAATATTAGCATAAGTCACACCATTGTTTTTGCAAAGGTGAGATTATTTTAATCAATTTCTCCTTAATCTTATGTTAGGGATCACTAAGACCACAAATTATTATAAAAAATTATCAACTTTTATAATAAAAAAAGAGGTGAACTTTTTTAGCAAACTAAATCAACTAAATTTACATCATAGATATATCTCTTCATTGCACTAACACTGCTCCATAAGAGACTGTCTTTCCTAAATACTTTTGTACCAATAAATAACTTAACCCACAATCTTCGACCCATAGCAATTCGATCGATTGGTAACGAATCGTTCTAACTTAAGTAAAGGTATGAAGTTCGAGACCAGATAAACACAAACATTATCAAATCCGGACTAATTCGGATGGTGAAACCCATAAACAACCTTCGACTAACAAAAAAAAAAAAAAAAGTAAACCTCATAAACAACCTTCTAGTAATTGGAAAAACCACGCAAGAGAGCCACTAATAAGACGCCACGTGGACACTAATCAAACATATAAAAGAACAAAATAATCGAAAAATCAAATAGCAGCACCTCCTTCAATTGCTCCACCATCATTGATCATCGCTCCTATAATTGACAAAAAAATCAATCCACCCTAAAACGACGTCGTTTCACTTTTTCTAGGGTTTCGAAATTCTCCCTCAATTATGGCTGCCAGAGGTGGTGCTGCTCCTTACCGATCAAGGTACCCATAATTCATCCGATTGTATAATTATTGTTACTAATCATGATCATATAATTGTATTAATCAAAGGTCAAATCTTTATGTATAATTTTGATGAATTAATTGATGGGTGTTGTCGTGATTGGTTGATTGGATATGGTGCAGTGATGGGCTGAGTACGCGGCAGGTGGGGCCCGCGGATGAGATTCAGTTGAGGATTGATCCCATGCATTCCGACCTCGATGACGAAATCCTCGGTCTTCGCTCCAAAGTTGGCATGCTTAAACATGTATGATTTTTGATTTTATATATGTTGTGTATTTTTTTGTATGTTTTGTGATTGAGGTTTTGTTTGTGTAATTGGGTTTGCGCCAATTATTGGAACAGACGGTCCACCTGGTCGTAATTCGAGTTAAAGTGGTTGCTTTTTGTTGACACTGTTAAATAGCAGACTGTCTTGGGAGAGAGCGTCTACTTTTAAGATAAAAGTAGAAGGAGCCATTATTGGTCCAATAAAGGGTTATAAATTTAGCTTGCAAGGAGTTCGTCTACTTTTGTAATAAAAATAGGCGCTCTTTTTCAAGAATTTGTGATTAACAAGTGACCAGGGAAATTAGACGGTCTTATACAGGACTTTCTTTATGGTGTGGTTTGTAGTGTTGGTTTTATTAGTAGACTCTTCTCATGTTCGAAGTGTTATTGTTGCGGGACTATTAAGCTCGGACTCTTCATTTTACCACAAGTATACATGTCTGACACATTTTACATATACTTTGGTATAGACACGACACTTTCATTAATTAGGGTAGGAAACAAGTAAATCCTTATGAAATTAGCCTCGTCCGGCATCCATACATGTCCTGTGCTGGATACTGGACACCGAGTTCGAGCAACATAAGGTGCAAATTATGAGGAATATAAGAATATGATCACTCTGTCGTCATACTATAACTTTGAAGGATGTGAAAATGCGTTGATAAGAATATGGATTTGCATGGAACTCAAGTTTGTTGAATTTCTGCTTTGATGGGTTTTTTTAGTTTAGCCCACATTCAACGACGGGTGAGGTTTCTGAGCTGTGTCAAATATTTTTGGTATAAATGGACCTATTCACTAGATTATAGTGATCGGTTGTCTTTATTTAGAAACCAAATACGTAGTATCTTTGAGATGTATGTAGTTTCTTGGCCTGCTTTGGCAATTTGAAGGTTGATGGATTATTTGGACTAGTTTGTAGAGTTGTGAAATGTATCAACATGGACACCACCTAATTGAAGATGCTCTACTGTGATTATGTTGGGGGTTGATTGTGCAATTCTTGACGGATATTGTTTGCTACAAGGATGACTTCTTTCTGTGGATGGCTTCACTGGGAAGTCGCGGGCTAGTAAAACTCTATTGTATGGGTAAGTTTATGTTTTCGAAGGAAGTAGCAGTCTGAAGGCCTGTGATACTGCATGACTGCATATCATTGTTTGACTGTTTTGTTTATCTCCAAAGTTACTGGCGGGGGAGGGGGTGGGGGTGGAGGGGTTACAGAGGAATGCTTTAGTGACTTATGAAACATCTGCGGGTTCCAATCATAGCTCTCAGCCAAACCGTTGTGCAAGCTCATTCGTGTTGTTTTTGTTGATGTCAGATTATTGGAAATGAAAGTCATTATGTTTCATAAGATTTAAGGGACTGGTGTACTACAGTGTATTATATTGTGAGTGGAGGAGCCATGGTAAATGTCTGGATACGACCATTGTATGTGTTGTTCATACAGTTCTGGTACTTTTTGACAGTTTTTGTACACATTGAAATCTATATCTTCTTTGTTATTCTGTATCATCTGGTACTTCTTGATGATTTTGGTGCATCGGCATGACTCAGGTAGCGCAAGAGATACACTCAGAGGCAAAATACCAAAGTGACTTCGTGAATCAGCTGGTAAGATATCGACACAATTTTCCAAAATCTTTATCATTATCCCTTTACTGGTAATTAAAAAAAATTATATTATCTTCTAGAGAGCTTTAATGATGTGGAAGAGATATACAGATAACTAATAAATTATATAAAAATAGTTCACAACTTTCTATTTTACTAGTCTTCTGGGATGTTGGTAGGAAGTTTAACAGGAGTATATTATTATACAGTTCTTTTAGCGATTATTCACTATGCGTTACAATTAGTTTTCTTCCCTGCTCTGTTCTTTGCCTTGTCTTTCGTCAGTATTCCTTTATATGACTTTTGATGGTCAAGTACAAATTGACAGCTTTCTCTGGTGAATTTTTCTCCATCTTTTGTATCCTCGATACCTCATGTCCACATTTTGTCTTGCCTTCGTCTTCCTCCGTGGACAATTGCACTTCTTTTTTGTTTTCACTCACTCCCTCACTCACATTTCCTTCCTGATCTCTGTTGGAAACATAAATGTTACAAAAATAATGTTCTTGTAAATTTGTTTCTGAAACTTTTACATGATTTGTTTTCTGTCCTGTACCTGGTATTTGTAGATATTGAAAAAGAAAGTAAAGAAAAGAAAAGAAAAGAAGAAGCTCTCCGTGGCCATAGACCACGGTTATTTCTTGGTTCTTATTTCATTTTTTATCAGGAGAACTGAACTTGGTGCTCAGAAATCAGGATTACTGTAAGATTCTCGAGAAAGAACCCAATAATCGAAACTCGAAAGTAATAACAAGAGAAAGATAGCAAATCAGGATTACTGTAAGATTCTCCTGATATGTTCTTTGGTTTGTGTGATACAGCAAATGACACTTATCAAAGCTCAAGCCAGCGTGCAAAACAACATGAGGAGGTTAAATAGAAGCATGGTCCGGAGTGGCTCGAGCCATATTTTGCACGTGGTTCTTTTTGCGCTATTTTGTTGCTTTTTGGTCTACATGTGGTCCAAATTTTCCAGACATTGAGCAACTTTGGACTTTTTCTTTGCACAATTTACAAAGTTCTCATGCTGGAATGTTCTTCACTAGTCGGAGTAGTTTCTGATGTAAATTTTTCCATGGAAAAGATGTTCAACTTACTTCTCTCCAATCTCTTCCCCTCTTTCTTCTGCGTCTGAGATTGTAATAGGTGACATCCTTCTTTAAGAGGATTTGACTTGTTCTTGTGAATGTTTGCAAATCATCATCAGAACTATGCCTTGATTAATTCAGCTTCAATTTCATTTGTCGCTTTCTCCCTCTCCTCCATTTTTAATGTAATGATATATTTTTAAACAAAGTCTTCGCTATCACTTCTGCTGGGATGTTCAGTGACTCCAGACAATTTGGACTCCGGTAGCGCTCTGAATTTTCAGAAACACAATGTTGGCCCTTACTCGATAGGGGCAAGGTCGTTAGAGCAGAAAATGAACATGACTGAGATTAAACTATGTTGCTTGTAGCGAGTGTTGCGTGCTTGTAGCAAATGTTTAGTAGGCTCATTTTTGTGCGAGAAAACTAGAAAGTGTATTAGCTTTATTTAGTTGCACAGTTTGACTACTCAGTGTATTATGAATGCTAAAAATATCCGCGGTTGGTTTAATGGTTTGGTTGAGGGCCAGCTTCAGCAAAACAAGAAGATAGCTACGGAAGTACGGAGTACATGTTAAGTAGGTTCCGTCATAGGGATGGAAATCGATCACTAATGGGAATTATGCTCTTACTAAAAGAAGTGCAAAATTGAACTCATCCGTGTTGTAGGCATAAAGGGGAGATGATCGTTGCACTTCTTTCAATGAGAGCATAATTCTCAATGCTCCTTTCATAAGCGAGTGTAATGAACGGTTGGAATGTATAAATCAGAACTTGTTGTGGAGGGTATAACCTATAAGGTCTAATTCGACTCTATATTTGGTCCAACATTACGTTAAGTAACTCCTGGTTCATCAATATTCAATACTAAGTTTATTACGCTCAATTCCAAAAAAAAAGACCTTCATAGCGTATTTGGATAAAAAAAAAAAATGAAGGAAGAGGAATATTGCAGGAAATGTGAAAGGGCGGGAAAGATAAAAGTCTATCATTTGCATAAAAAAGGAAGCACAAAAAAAGGAAAGATAATTCACAAGAAATGTACCAAGGGGTTGGGAGATTGGGAATAAGAGCCTCAACTCTCAATGATATATTACAGGGGTGTTGGTAATTGAGGTTGGGAATTAAGTCTTTAGTGAAATCTATTACACGGAGTTGTACCCTCCATTTAAAATCCCATCTACCAATCTCACACATTCCCTTTTCATTCAAAAAGGTATAAAAATAACTCACATTTTGTAAGCACAAATGCTTGGAAAAAAGGGTATACTTTAATAATAAAACTATAAATATTGATAAATTCTTTGAAAAATAAATCATATCAAACTCCACTCAAGCCCAATCCTAACCAGAAGCATACTACTTTTATTGGGCCAGTACAACCTCACATCATACTCTTATCTTAAACGTAGACGGTCTCTTCCAAGATTAGCCGATAATAAGATACCAAAACATGGCGGCAGCAGTATCATGGTTCCAGTGTGTCTCCCGCTCCTTCTCCTCCTTATCTGGCGGCGGCAAGAGCAAGCTGTTTTGGGCAAACTTTGCCCACCGGCACCAGGTCATCTCTAATGGTTGCGACCTTGAGCACTGGCGCATCTACCCTCGCTCACGTCCACCTCCCACTGCCACCCGTGATCAGATCATTGCTTCTTACGTCAATACCCTCGCCAAAGTCCTTGGCAGGTAATATTAGATTGTTTTTTTTTGTTGCTCGATTAGAGGTAGAGGTAGTTCCATATTATGACAGGCCTAATGGCATATTTGCAGTTTCTTGTGGTCTTTCTTGAAAGCTCCAACAGTTCACTAGATATCATAACCTCGTCTAACATACATCTTCATTGAACAAAGACTTTCTCCCCAGGGATATCTCCCATGACCATCTTGAATCTCTGAGCTAAGTTTTTTGAGAGTTTTGTAAGAAGCAACACACCCTACTAATAGGCTTGAAATCCCAATTAGCTCATTTCTTATTTGATCCCTCCTATTATTATGTCCATACTATGTACTCTATCGCAACATAGACATCTTTTCCCACACATGTTATAGATACGACAATTTCTTATTTGGCAAATGTGCAGATTTAGATGATTTTCGTTTGGTTTTGCCTGACGGATATAAACAAGGTAGTGAAGACTATGGTGGTAAGTTGCTAACTCTAAGAACTTTAAAAAAATGGATAGTTTGGTGAAGTACATTCTAAAAATTGGAATACAAAAAATAAGGCAGTGATGTCACAATAGTCTTTCTTTTTTTGGACAGGGGAACCCTTTATCAACGGCAAAGCTGTTGAGTATGATCCTAAATACCATGAGGATTATGTGAGGATGTCTAAGAGGTCATTTGGTATTTTCTTAGATAAGTATTAGCTACAGATTTTAGTGTTGGTGCCGTCCCGCTTGTAGCTGTGTGCTGAATTCGGGGTTACCAGCAAGTACTATGGTTTGGGTAATGGTGCTCTATCATGAAACTATGTGTGCATTTGCTTTTAAGTAATGTAAGCGAATCTTAAAACTAGAGAAGGTACCGTTATTATGGGTGAGTTGTGACCCTAGTCATATTTTGTTTCGCTTTGGTAGTACTCCGTACTTTATATGATCTGTTCGGTCTCTCTCATTTTCAATACTTCGTATCAGCTTCCAAATCAGTTGCACGCCCCTACCAGCAAGTACTATGCTGAGGTAGACAAGGGTGCTGTCTAGGTGGATAGTTAGTTATGGACTATTGTTTTATCGTTCTTGAACAGTAGCGACCACGTATTGCCCGTATGGGTCATCACTTCCTTTCTTTCTTCTTCACGAACCTCCAGCAACGCCACAACCACTGGCCGCACTCGAGACAATGGGCCCCGCCCCACGGTGTAACAAATATACACCGAATCTGCACGATTTTTTTAATGCTACTCCAATACGGTGAGAATACCTTATATGGTACTTCGTATGAACCTAGATGCGTTCAATCCAACGGCACAAAACGGTGAGAATACCTTACTCCAACTCATCTGATTCGAATAACCAGACCCAAAGTGACCCGAGGCTCAATTTGAGCCGAAGTTGTCCTCCAACTTGACCCAAAACCCAAACCCGATACGAGCTTGACCCCAACTCAACTTTACTAGATAGTGACTCGATCCGAAAATAATTTGAATTGCCCAAATTTGAAGCACAACTATATATGTGTCTATTTTCCAAATTTTATATTGATTATTTTGTTTAAATATTTATTTAAATATTTGTTTAAATATGTTTAAATATTTATTATTTAATGTAGATATTATTTTGGAAATTCGTGATAGAATCCATGAAATATGGTTAGTCGAATATAATCAAAAAGTATGAAATTAAAACCAGACAAGCCGAAATGAGAACTAATCAATTGACTTGAAAGTCTCAAACCCGAATACTAAAATGGTCCGATAGTGACCCGATCCAAACATTGATCATGTTTGGACCCGATATGACCATGAACATGGCAAACCCGAATCCGACCCCACCCGCAACAAAAGATAACCCATAAACCAACCCCTTCCTTCCCAACCCACACATAGGCAAATCCCCCCCCCCCTCCAAACTTTCTCAAACCCCGAAAATCAACTTCTTCACCGGCGTTAAATCACCCTTGCATCTGACGCATTGACAGTTTAGGACCAATTGGCACAAAGTGAAAGAGACAAAGCCCTCACTATGGCAACCCTTTTTCCCCACATATGTGCTCGTCAATTCCCGTTGCAGCCAAAAGTTATGCACATATATATTTTCCTGGAAATCTAAACATCGACTAGACCAAGATCAAGACGTGCCCCAAACGCGTCTCGGACTAAGTCCATAGCTTTTTCTCGTCCCAAAAATAATTTTTTATATCCGATTTTATTAATAATAGCTTGAAATTTTGATATGAGAAATGTGATACTGGAGTTACAGTTACATTTGTAATGACAGAGTCACGTGAATTTTAGATTATTGATGATAAATGTTTGGGCTTGAGTAAGAGAAGAGTAGAGAGGTGGGAGAGGAGAGATAAAGAAAAGGAGCATGTAGGGAAAGAAAATGGAAGAAATGGGGCAACACAAGTTTAGGGTGACGAAAATTACGTCTCAATCTGAACTGGCAAATGTTTTCTGTACCCACGGATGCATGAAGCATATGCCATAGCCTCATAGCCTCATAGCCATAGGTTTAGTGAATAATCTAGGGGTACAAACAAACTGAGGAAGCAATGAAATCAGTGTATACTAGCGTCGGCTGCAGGAGAAAGAACGGCAACCCCCCAACTATCAGCATCAAAGCAGCAGCTAAAAAAGATGATAACTATCTGAATAATAGAATTCGAGAACCCAATTGGCTAATTGTATAAAAATCTACATAGACTGCTATAATTATGTACACGAGCAAGTACGTTATTTGGGTTACAATCACAGTAAGCTCACTAGATGAACTACTCTAATTAGGCTATTCATAGACTTAAGATTCAATTAAGCTAATTGCATTTTTCACAATCGTGTAGCCTATCCCACCCAAAGAGGGGACAATAATGTTAGCTATGTCAGCTAACTAGATTAGAATGCCTCACACAGGCTGTTAGGTGAATACTGCTGTTGGATTGAGCCGCTGGAGAAACACAGCCTACTCCTTTTTGGTTCAGAAATCGTAACTTGTGAAATTGCTACAGTTAGTGCATCCATTAGACCACAGTCATCCTGCTTTTCAGTATCAGAATTCACCCGTCGTTTCGCCATTACAACCAAACTTGAACTTCCACTTAACGAACTGGGGCTAGGCTGACGTTTATCTGACTCAGGTAATGAGGTGCTAACCAGTTGATTGGAAGGACTCACTGCTGCATTTCTGGGCTTGATGTAAAGTGATTTCAAAATTCGCTCCGTGTAGAACAAGATAAATGGATGCCCTAATAAAAGAGGAAAAAAAATCAGTGGAACCATAAATATAGTGCATGATGGTAAACAAGAAGACAATGTAACAAACTTTCGTAGACAGTCTTTTGGGAAGCAGTGAAAATATTTAGAAACTGAAATGTAGAAACTGAGCGCAACAGACAAGAAGCCAACTTTGTCATTTATAGACAGGAAACACAAAGGACAAAACACTAACATAGCAAACAAGCACTTAGTGTCAGAATCCTCTGAACATCAATTTAGCAAACGAACTTACCAAGTACTTCATCTGCTGAAAACCTTGCTGAAACATCCCTTGTCAACATTTTGCCTACGAGATCCCGAGCAGGCCTGGACACCGACTGCCATATGCCGGAGTGGAAATCTAGCTTGACAGTCTTGATTGCCTCAAAAACTAATTCTAATGACTTCCCTTGGAATGGAAGAGCACCAACCAGAAGGGCATGAAAGAGGATACCGGCACTCCAAATGTCCACTCTCTCACGGTAAGAACCTGACAATATTTCAGGTGCGACATAGGCTGGACTTCCAGCTATTCCAGTCAAGCTCTGCCCTGCAGACAACATTCGCCACAGACGATGAAGATAAGCTAAAATAAAAGATACACATGAGATCAATAACTAAACGACAAAACACCGTATTGTACCAATACCACCAAATCAATCCAGCTCTGAAGCCGCCACAGAGTTATATCATTGGACAAAATATTCAATACAGCACTTCTGGACTTAAATTGTTTTAAAAAAAAGGTAGAGATTGCACGATGAAGAGCATTTTAGCACCTTAAAAATGCGAGCAGCCCAAAGCTGTTACGCACAGCAACAGCTACCACATAAAATGGTAAAACACATGTGTACTTGATAGGTCTTGAAGATAATCAAACAGCACATATATCATAAGGAACTTGGGGGCGTAATCATCACCCAGAGCAGAAATTGAATTAGGTAGTCAACTTCAGATTTCACAAACTTCATTCAGTCAACATGTTAACATACCCATCTAGGCTACATTTAGATCCAAACTTACACCAACGGTTCATTTGTAGTTCTCATGTAATTTCAAGTTCAAAACTACAAAAGTTCTCCAGTGCTGCAGACAATACAGTATAGATGATGAAGACAAGTCAGAATAAATTTGTACCAATAAATGCATGACGTAAATAACAACCAAATGACAGAAACACCATATTGCACAATCTGAACACCGTAGCTCTTGAAGCCATCACAAAACTATCCATTTACAGAACATTACAGATTGCATTTTCGAAAAGTAAGACATCCTTGCATAATGAAGGGCATCGCAGATAAATATGAGCTACTGAAAGTGCATGCTATTAGCTTCTGCAGCACCACACGCCATATCAGCACAGACAATGTCAACAACCAAAATAGGCACAGCTATGGAATATGATAGTCTTCAATAGCAGCATGCAACTTTACGAAACCCACCACTAGCAAAATCCATGCCATAATATTGGCCAGCAACTAACACATCATTGCACAGCAAGGGTGCACGAAAACTCATCATAATATAGCAATTACAAAATTAACCAGACAGCTTAACTTTGTTCAGCCAGTACACAAATTAATTCGGGTTATCAACTTCAAAATCCAAAACCTAGTCTCTTGTTGACGTATTACCCTTTTCATCCAGGCTACATTTAGTGGCAAACTTCACTTCAGAAGACAACAGAAATATGCAGTTTTCATGTGAGTTCAGGTTCAAACCAAGAAATATCATAAACAAACTCAGCATTGTCGAAACCAGGTTCCAGGAATTTAATACTAAAAACATCCAAATGCATGCCATTAAAATCCACCACTACACTGCAAGAAATAGCACATCATTGCACGCCAGGGAGCTCACACCTCAAAAACCAGCGATTAACCAAATAAAAAAAAACTAGCATCAGAAGGCAACAGTAAATTAGTCGAAAAGAAGAAATTCTTCAACAGCATAATATAGGTTTAGATAACCTACCACTAGCAACTCTGACTGCCAAGCCAAAATCAGCAAGCTTCATCTTCCCAGAACTCGTCAACAGAATATTCTCCGGCTTAATATCCCTATGCACAACCCCCATATCATGACAATACTTAATCACAAGCATCAACTCCTTCATAATATTCGCAGCACGCTGCTCCGAATACTTCCCCTCTTTAGTCATCTGATCAACAAGCCTCCCACCACCACACAACTCCATCACAAGATGAAAGCACTCCTCATCCTCATACACAGCACTCAACATCACAACCCCCGGATGCCCCGACAAATGCTGCATTATCTCGACCTCCCTATGCACCGTCTCCTCCCCTTTCCGCAACGTCTTACACGCATACTCGCGGCCACTAGCTTTACACCTACACAACCAAACCGACCCGAATTTCCCCTGCCCTATAGTCTTGATCTTCACATAGTCATCCTCAAGCTTATTCTTCCTACTCCCAATCTGTGTTGCCACATCAATGCACCCAATCTTTCTCTTCAACCCCCTACTCGGCTCCCCCGACGACGCCAACCCTAACCCTAACCCTAACC
The DNA here is from genome assembly GCA_901111285.1 of Corrigiola litoralis. Classification (NCBI taxonomy): domain Eukaryota; kingdom Viridiplantae; phylum Streptophyta; class Magnoliopsida; order Caryophyllales; family Caryophyllaceae; genus Corrigiola; species Corrigiola litoralis. The sequence goes on along the minus strand of CAAKMY010099981.1, from coordinate 30,204 downwards.
CTAATCCACCACAAGGGGGCACAGTGCTCACCCCAACAATCCTACCAACAAAATCAGCACTACCCACATCTTCTTTACACTTCTTTGCCAACCTAACACAATCCTCTAATGAAAAATGTGACCTAATTATAGACCCCTTATCATCAACCCTCTTCAAATTAACAATCTTTTCACTAAATTTCTCATTATCATCATCAACCCCACTCCCTTTTCTTTTCTTCTTATTCATCTTCATATCCAACACATACCCACATCATTATCCATCCCACTGCAATCAAATCACAACCCAATCAATCAACCAATCACTCAATCAAATATAAACTAATTTCCAAAACCCTAAATTAAAATTTCCTAATTACTAAAAGAACTGACCTTTGTGAAATCAAAGAGAAACCTAGAAATACCCACATCATAATTCATGCCACTGCAATCAAATCACAACCCAATTAATCAACCAATCAACCAATTAATTAAAACCCAATTTCCAAAACCCTAAATTAAATTTTTCAAACTACTAAAATAACCCACCTTTGTAAAATCAAAGGGATACCCAGAAAAATTAAGGGGGTGAATTAGAGAAAACCGTTAAGAATTAGGTGAAAGATTGCGTGGAGATGTGGGATCAAAAGAGGTGAAATTGGGAATATTTGGTGGTTTGGGGAAAAAGTGTTATATTTATAGGGTTTATGTTATGCCGACTATGATTGTGATGGGAGATAATTATTTACCCGAATCTCGGATTTATATATATAAGTTTGTTGGGGAATTTCTGGATTTTTCGGCACCAAATAGTACTAGGAGAGTACGAGTTGTTTCATAAGAATGATTCCTTGTGGAAACAAACAGATATCCATCAATTATTGGTGGAATGAAAGAAAGTTTATTTTAATTGTTGATTTTCATGAATTATTGGAAGAGAGGATTTTTAAATAGAATTATCGATTGTGTTAGATTGGTCAATTTGTACAATAATGATTTCTCATTAAAAAAAAAAAAGATACGCCGTATGGTGGTATAAAAATAAGTTTGTTATAGTTGTTGATTTTTCATAATTTATTGGAAGAGATGATTCTAAAATTAAAATACTAATTGTGTTAAATAGATCAAGTTCATTAACACGACGACTATAAAGTAAACATTATGTCAAAAAATGAATACTTCAAAATAGTATAATTATACTTTACAATTAGACGAATTCATATAAGACATTATGTTGATTTTCAGTTCTATTAAGTTTGATATTATGAATAAGGTAAGTGGGAATGAGGAGTTTTTGAGTGCCATTGAATGGGCTTGTGCTAATAATTGTCATTATGATACTAATCTCCACGAGACTGTTTCTAGGCTCATGGATAAAGTTGTTTTTGTTTGATGTTTTGGGTGTAGAAAGTTTTTTATGAAAGGTTTGGTTTTTGTTGTGATGGGTGTTGAAAGGTTGGACTTTGATGTGTTTCAAGTGTGAGCTTGTTGACATTTTCATTGGATTTATAATGTGTTGTTTTGTGTTTGAGGAGTTGATGGCCTTGTTTGGTAAATGGTTGTTGGTTGTTGGCTGTTGGCTGTTGGCTGGAATGGTTGACTGGTTTGACTAGCTGGAATAAGCCGGCTGTTTTTATTGGTTGTTTTGTTATTAGCTGCTAAAAAAAGTGTTTGATAAGATTGGTTGTAGCTTGTTAGCTGTTTATATGTAAAATGACTATTTAGGACACTAATCGATGTTTGGAGTCATAAGAGCCTGAATTATGCTAATGAAAAACGTATAGACCCTCTGATGAACAAGGAGCTTTCATATTCCTCTTTTCATTTCTAATGCTTGATGAAAGTGTCCCAGTAGCTTCTCAAAAAGTTTGTTTATTTTTTGTTCAAAGAGGAATAGACTAGCAGTAGGCAGGGGGATAAATTGGCGGGATTAAATGAGTGGCATTATCTTCTAATTCTAAGCAACTTTAGGATAAGGTTGTATTTTTACAAAAATTTCAGCCAACAACCATTCCACTAAGCTGCTGCCAATAGCTTTTTTTTTTTTTTTTGGCTTAAAAACCGGCTTTTCAGCCAAAGGAACAAACCATTTGCCAAACATATTTTGTGGTTGTTTGACCATTTTAAAAAGCCAAAAGCTAAAAGCCAATGTACAAGCCAATTACCAAACATTACCGATGTTTTTTTTTTTTTTTGTGTGTGTATGTGTATGATGAGTTGAATGTTGATGTTCTTTTTTTATTTTTTAGGAAGAGTTAGTATTATCTTTCTCCCAAAAAAGAGAGCCAAAGATATTTAATGAGTACAATGCCCTATACCATAGGAGACTAAGTGCAAAGAGCAAATTGTAATGCATATCATCACATGATCAACAATCTCCCTATACTTGTCATGAATCATACAAAAGACTACAAATTGTATCCATCTAACTATCTAAAATTATGAACTATAGTGTAATGCATATCAGAAAAGATCTTTGAATTTATGTAGGACCGGACTTCATATATAGTTGATTTAAAGCAACCTTTAGCACCAAATTTCCTTGAAGTTTTGACATTGTGATAACCCAGATTTGTGATTGAGATTTAAAGAGTAGTATAATGATGCATCTTCTTTTCAGATAGCCCATTTGTTTGGAAACTTCATACTTAAGCGTGCTTGACTGAGAGTAGTACAATGATGGGTGACCTATTGGAAAGTTTCTCAGGTGTGCACAAGTGAGATAACATTCGTCAACCCATGAGGGTTGGGGTGTTACAAAAGGGTGACTGGATTTTATCCAACAGATCTCATGGCGCAAACTCCATATAGTCCTAGTCACACCAAAGCCAATAAAGGACAACCTCCGAGACGTACTGCTATAGAGAACTGACAATTAAAAAAAAAACAGATGTTTAACATTCTCTGCCTCCTTACAACATAAGTCACATCTATTTGCTAAAGTTGAAACCCCTGCTCAACAACATACTCCATCCGTCCCAATAGAATAGCCCCATATGCTTTTGGCACAAAAATCATGAAAATGGCAAATATATGAAAAGAGTCCAATATCTCATTACATGGGTTGATCACAACACAAAAGTATGGGCATTTATGTAAAATGTCAAAATCTTACCAAATAACACTACAACATATCAAAGTATAGGCAACACAACAAATATACCCATTATACTCTAATTTGTACAAACCGGAGATAATCCCACAAACCATTCAAAAAGATGCAATCTTAATTTTTCAAAGGCGAATTCGGTTTAAATAATCTCAACTTTACTTTTGGACAACAATAATCCCAACTTTCCTTGGGTTGGTCAATATTGCACCTAAACTAATGCCGTTAGTTAGTTGTTTCCCAATATTTTATTGTTCTCCGATTTCGCTCAAATTTTGTGCCTTGTTGTGTTTTTATCTCCAGATTGGTCCATTTTATACTTTTTTATGAGGACTTTTTGGTTTGGGCCAAAATGTCAGACCCGAAACCGGCCCAGTAGGGCTTTGGGCCAAAACGGACTTTTTTTGCACTGTGTTTTATACTAAGCCCGAAGGTGAGGTCACCTCTTAAAAAAGTAAAAAATTAAATCAATTTAGAAGAAAAAACACAACAAAACACAAAAATTTCGAAATCGGGAAAAAATGAAATATTGAAGAGCAACTAACTAACTTGAAAACCGACGGCGTCATGCAAAATATTGGTCAACCCAAGTAAAGTTAGGATTATTGTTGTCCAAAAGTAAAGTTGAGATTAATATTGGCCAATCGTATAATTATTTAAATCTAATTCCCCTTTTTTTTAATAGACGGAGTATAATTTATTGACACTCTAATAAATACATTCTTACCCAAAACGGAGATATTAGGATTCGAGCTTAGGACAAACCAATTGTGTTAATCAAATGGCCTCATACAATACCTTGTGTTAATTTCGTGCCTTTACTTTGACATCACAAACTCGAAAGAATCAATTCTTCATTCACCAAATTCTACTCATCATAATCATAATAATACACCCAACAACAAGAACAATAATATACAGAGAAAAATAATGACAAACTGTACTTTTTCAAGCATAAGCATAAACCCTTCTAAAACCCTGCACAAATCCAACTTTTTACCATCATTTTATACCCCAAAATTTACCACAAAAATCCACCATTTGCAATGTAATCCCAAACCCAAGTTGTGTCTTAATGTAAGGAGCAAAAACCCAAGAATTCATGCTTCTTCAACCATGTCAAATAACCCACAAAAGATTGATATTATGAATAAGGGAAGTGGGAGTGAGGAGGTTTTGAGTGCAATTAAGGGGGCTTTTAGTAATTGTCTTTCTGAGACTAATTTGCATGAGACTGTTCCTGGGCTCTTGTCTAAAGTCAGAGGAAAGGTGGTTGGAAGTGTTTTGAGTTGGTTTTTGTTTAATGTTATGTTTATGTTTTGTTTAGTGTTTAGCAAGTTTTTGTATGAACGGATTGTTTTTTTTTAATGTTTTGATTATGTTTAGTTTAATGTTTTGCAAGTTTTGTATGAAAGGTTTGGTTTTTTAATGTGTTGTGTATGTTTAGTTTAATGTTTAGCAAGTTTTGCATGAAAGGGTTGGTTTTTGTTGTGATGGGTGGTGAAAGATTGGGGCTTTAATGTGTTTTAAGTGTGGCTTTGTTGATAGTTTCCTTAAATTTGGAATATGTTGATTTGTGTTTGATGAGTTGATGTTGCTTAATATTCACTAGTTTGAGATATATGCTAGTCTATGATTAAATGTAGCATCATAAAGTCGTGTATGAGACCGTCTTAAAGCGGTCATTACTTGACTTTAATGAGTTTTAGTTGTGGGTTTGTTGACATTTTGAATTTAGAATGTGTTTTGTGTGTGATGAGTTCATGTTCTTCAATCTTCACTAGTTAGTGATATATGCTACTCTATGATCAACTATAGCATCCGAAAGTCGTGTATGAGACCGTCTCAAAGCGGTCATTTCTTGAGTTTAATGTGTTTTAGTTGTGAGTTTGTTGACATTTTCCTGGAATTTAGTATGCTTTGTTTTGTGAGTGATGAGTTGGTGTTCTTGAATATTCACTACATTGTGATATATGCAAGTCTATGATCAATTGTAGCATCAGAAAGTCTTGTATGAGACTGTGGTAAAGCGGTCTCTTTTTGACTGAAAGTGGTTGTTACAGTGTCATCCTTGATTTTAGAATATGTTGTTTTATGTATGATTAGTTGATGTACTTCAATCTTCCGTAGTTTGTGATTTACACAATTCTAGGATCAATTATAGCATCAGAAAGTATTGTATGAGACCGTTGGAAAGTTGTCATTTTTCGACTTAACGTGGTCATTTTTATTAGTGTTAATAAAAGTGACCACTTATGTTCCTTGAATTTAGAATATGTTGTTTTGTGTATAATGAGTTGATGTTCTTCGATCTTCATTAGTGTGTGATTTTTACAACATTACAAGTCTATGATCAATTATAGCATCAGGAAGTTTTGTATGAGACGGTCTTAAAGTGGCCACTTTTTGACTTAAAATGGTCGTTTTTATTACATTGTTATAGAATTGTTGTCCTAGTGTCTGTCAATTTTAGACGTTGAGTAATTGATAGAGCTCTGAAAATTGAGAAAACCCAACAGCCAACTTTATGTACTGTTTGTAGAAAACACTTGATCCATGGGTGTTTGTAATGTTAAGACTGAAAGTTTTGCACCTTTTCTTGGTGGATTAGATTATCTTATTGTGGAAATGATTGTCACGTGATTTGGTGTAAGGCCCTGTTCTTGCTGACTGCGACAGTAGCAACTTCAGTATAGTTCTGTTAAATTCTGATTAGTTCAGTTACACTAAATTCAGCCCAAAAGAATAGGGCCAGAGTTGTTAAGAAATATGTGACAAGATTCAGCAATTGTAGGTGCGGGACATATATGATGCTGGAGAGTACATTGTATTAGTCACTACAGATCGACAAAGTGCATTTGACAGAGTTCTAGCTTCTATTCCATTTAAAGGGCAGGTATTTATCAAATGTAATTGTGTCAATGAGCAATGTATGATGTGGATGTGATTTTGAGGTTTATTTACTTCTTTCAGGTTCTGAATGAGACGAGTTTATGGTGGTTTGACCAAACTCGTCACATTACCCCCAATGCAGTAGTGGCAGTTCCTGATAAGAATGTTACGATTGCTAAGAAATGTACCATATTCCCTGTTGAATTTGTCGGTGAGTACGCCCCATACATGTGTAAAATGAATGATGCCCATTGTACTTATCATCTTGTTGTTTGTTTTGTTTGATCGTTGTCACAGCCTTGTAAACTATAGTATTACACTTGGATAATGATTCCTGAATTTCACCAATGTTGCTTGTTTATAGTCAGAGGATTTGTTACTGGAAGCACTGATACATCACTGTGGACAGTCTACAAGAATGGTATCCGAAATTATTGTGGCAATGCCCTTCCAGATGGTAAGCTTCGTAACCCACTTTATTACTAGGGTACAAGTTAGATTGTTGCTTTATCCAGAACCTTATGCTGTAGTGGCTTCTGATAGGGTTGGTGAAAAACCAAAGGCTAGAGAGAAATATACTAACACCAACGACTAAAGCAGCTGATCATGATGTTCCGGTTACACCTGAGGAGGTAATCAATTTTAATTTCCCTTATCTGTTATTTTTTTTGCAAAATACATACTTGTGAGAACCTGAAGCTGCCCAGAGTTCAGTCCTTAGAGAGAGACAACAGTTTATGTACATGCTTTCCATCTATGTTGTGGCCTTGTTTCTTTATCTTTGGTTTTTATTGTGCTTAGCTTCTTCTGATGTTGTGACATATTAAAGATAAATAATGGTACAGATGATAAACCTAGGTAGTGCTTTTGCTGTTTATGGTTCTCCTAACTATGCCTAAGTTAAAGAAAGTTACATATTGATTTTCTCCTTTTATAAGCATAGGTTTCTGATACCTCTTAGGCTTCTGTATGTTATCTCAAATTTTGATGAGTGCTTTATTTAGTTACTCCCTCCTTTTCTACCAATTCTTTACATCTTTCAAAATATGTGAAGGGGAATTTGAAAAATGTAAAATATTGCTAGAAAAGGAGGGAGTATTTACTATTTAGGGGTTAACATTTGGTGAACATGCACAGATTTATCATTTGAAGTCTGGTAAAAAGTACTTCTCAAAAAGTACTCTGATTGTTTGAGGTCCATTAAAAGATGATGTAACGGTTTTTCCTGGAATCTGGATACCTTCTCCTGTCAAGCTTTTGCTATCAATCCTTGTTTCCTTAACACATTTACTAAGGTTGCAGATTGTAGAAGGTGGGCTGATGTCTAAAGCTGATTTTGACGAAGTTAGCAGGAAAGCCTTGAGTTTATTTGAGTATGGACAGGTCATTCTATTTTCTTGCTTTTGTCAATAACTATTATACCAACAAACGACTAGCTAGTTTTCTACCTGAATTAGTTAAGAAATTAAGCTCTTTTGGAGCTGTGGGTTATTAGGAGGAGAAGCAATCTTAGACCTTTTGACTGAATTGCTGGTTGGTGCATCATATCTGCCTAAATGTCAACTTGTTATTGCAGCGTGTGGCCTGGGAACATGGTATGATTCTGGTAGATACTAAATACGAATTTGGGAAAGCAAGTGATGGCACAATTTATTTAGTTGATGAGGTCAGTTTTTTTTTGAAGTGTCCCTTTCATACTTAAATAGTCACAGGAAATTGACATGTACTTGTATTCTTTTTTCTACAATTTTAGGTACACACACCTGATTCAAGTAGATATTGGATTGCACATTCTTATGAGGAAAGATTCCGGGATGGACTTGAACCTGAAAATGTTGATAAGGTACCAAATTATGCAGTGATCTGGCCTCTATTGGGAAACGGAAATGTGCACCCTACTATCGCTCACCTTTTCTTCATGGCAAAGAGTTTTAATGCAATAGCACAAGTTCTTAAGGTTATTGTAGTGAATAATAAATGATGTTTTGTCAGGAGTTCTTGAGATTGTGGTTCAAAGATCATTGTAATCCATATGAAGATGAGGTGCGTTTAATGAGCTGGTTTTGTTATGTCCTTTTTTATGATTATTCCTGACCTGGGTTTTTTCTTTATGCTGTTGTTGTATTGTTTCCTTAGGTTCTCCCAGATGCTCCTGAAGAACTTGTTTGTGAGCTGGCTTGGCGGTATGTCCCATCTCTGTTTCCCATGTAGAATGTTTTCTGGTTTCTACCAGTATTGTTACTTAAAAAGAAAAGTCTTATGGTGATAGTAAGCAGTCTTATCCAGGCCCCTGACCATCATTCTAAATAACCCCTCATATGCTGCAGCAGCTTATTAATACTTATATTTCTAGTCTGGTTAAAGTTTTGCAAGTGTCTTCAGGGGTCTCTGTCTGATGATGGTTGTGTTAATTAATAGCCCTTTAAGGCTTTAAGCTGTTGCTAACTAGTACTTGTTTTGATTGAGATTTTTTACATGCTCGGTACAGATGACAAAGTAAATTGTCTTTGTGTGTTTAGACATGGGCATGTAGTAGACAACTTTATTCTCTTTTTAGAACTCAGTTATGTTATCATTGTTTTTTTATTCTTCTATCTGTCCTATATATGATTGAAGGTGGGTGTAGAGCAGCTCTTTTACTAGATGCAGTGCAAGCACTTAACTTTATATTATAGCTGGCTTTTTTGATAATATTTCCTGCTGCCTTCTGGTCCTGCTCCTTTATTTTTGGGATATCTATGTCTTGTTTAGACAATTGAATGGGAGAGACCGTGAGAAGAATGCATATGAAAGTTTTGGTTCATCCTGGTTCTTTTTTGCATTTGTCGAGAATTACTATCAGATTTCCATGTTGAATATCTCTGAGAATGCTGCATAAGTTACAAATTACAAGTGATGTGTTTGAAATCTACAGTATACATATAATGGTTCTGTAGAGGTGAAACTCTCAGGAATTTGATTGATTTGTGTGGTGCCGATTGACTTATAGTTTTGACAGTTCCCGTTTTATGGCAGAACTTAAGTATATTTATGTGTTGTCTTTGATTGCAGATACATATTTCTTTATGAGACAATAACTGGCTCCAAGTTTGATATTCCAAATACAGATGTAAGTTGTACCCAATAGGAGGGTTGCGGAGCATTTAGCCATATACATTTTGGTCTATATTGATGTCTCGCTTGTCCCTGCAGGTGCCAGTTCATGACAGGATCTCTCAAAATGTCTCATCGGCATTGGCGTCACTGAAGTAAATGCCTTATGTTCTCTCGTTCGAGAAACATCAGGAACTTCTCACTAAAAATTTCTGAAGCCAATAGCCTTTTTCCTGAGCAATAGTTGCTTGGTGCGGCAAATGAATAATCGTAGCACACTGTCTCTTAGCATTGTTAAAATGTGTATCATGAATGTACCATGACCCTTTGTCCTCACATGAAGACCAATTGCATGCGTGACAATTGTCTGCCAAGGAGCCAATCCTGGCCGCAGCCGCCTTCTTACAAAATAAAATTGGAAAAGGGGAACTGCTCTACCTATCAATTTCTGGTACTTTCTGCTGATACAGGTTGCGAGACGGCTGAAATGCAAGAGCATTTCTCTGACTACAATCACCCCGTTTGGCAGCAAGGCATAGTCCCTCAAGAGGCTGATTTCGACATAGGCAGCTAAAACCCAGTCACTTTTGATAGGACTTGTATTAGGTTGGATTGTATTCACTCCCAAGAAAACGATCATGGTCGATGTAGCTTGTTTGATTCTCATTCTATAGCTATAATTTGTTCACGTTAAGGTTCATTGTGTGATTGTCAAACGTCAATGTGCAAGACATCCTTTTCTTTTCCGTGATAAAGCTCAAGACAAACACGACATCATATATGTTCTTTGCCTAAAGGATTACAGATGGTCTGACTAGTCAAGTAGCTATATTTGTATATATGAGTTGATATAAAGAACAAGTGAAGTTTACTCTTTAGTAGCTTAATGTCGAATTGGGCGATGGGCTGCTGGTAAACTAAAGTTCGACAAATCTAGTTCAGAAAGTGTCATTTTTAACTAGAAACTTAATCGAGTAAAAATGTATTTCAAAATTAAAGTTAAATGAGTCAAATTGAACTGAAATAAGTTAGATGTGACTAAATTAAATCAAATAAAAACCAACGATATCAAAATAGTAAGATGGGACTAAATTGAATTGAATAAAAACTAACAATATCAAAATAAAGTGAACGTCATATTGGACAAGGCGAAAGTTATCCAAAAAGATGATATTTTCGCCACTCTAAAAAAGCACCTTGTAAAAGAAAGAAAAAGAAAAAGAAAACCCCTCCCAAATCCAAACCTATAAAACCCTAAACCCCCAAAATGCTAAAACCCCGTATGAAACAAAAGGATAAAAAAAAAAAAAAAAGAAACTCCTCTAGTCTAGTCTTTCAGAAAGTGACCGTCTATTGACTCTTAATTAAAAGCTCAATTTGGGCGTTTAGGGAGGTTAAGAAAATTTAGCTTGCAACACGTTAGTCAACTTTTATAGATACTTATTCGCCATTTCTTGTTCTCCAAGCTTCTTACCACACAAAACACACTTAACCTTCACACACACTCACTGTCCACCAACTAATATAAACAACTACATTTCTCCTTGCTTATCTTTTCTGACGTCATTTCCTTTTAATTCAATTAATTAATTAGACTAAAATGAGAAAAATCAAATTACTCGCTGTTGCCACCAACTCCCTCACCCGCATTTTCAATGTAACTACAATTTTATAAATTTAACTCTTTAATTAATTTGATGTTCAATTTAATGTAATTACATTTACATTTTTAATGTAATGTGATACTGATTTGTGCTTTGTTAATGTGTAGACACGTGGCTCTAGTTTCAATTTGGGTCCACACCGAGCTTTAATCCATACAACAAGTATGTTGCTTCTTCATTTGATGTATTTAAATATTTTTTTTTTTATGTTATTATTTTGAGAGATATTTGATGTTCAAAGTTCGACCTCGACAAGTGAGACATTCGAGTAAATAGAAACATAGGAAGTGCTTGATGTAGTTTAAGTTTCAGCTGTAATTAGTTAAATTTTGATGCATTTTCATTGATTGTTACTGTTGTTGTTAATTTATTGTTAAAATTGTTTGATTATAGGATTGTGCAATTATAGATATATAGCTGGAATTATTGGGAGGCCACTTGAGGAGATTGAGTTTTCAGTTCCGTACTCGAGACGATATTTTCATGCCACAGGTTCGAAATTTTGACCAGAATTTGTAGAAATGTGAGTTTTTGTTGTGGTATATTGTAAATGGAGTATATTTTGAGAATGCATGTACATTTTACAGGACCATCGTATGCGAGTGAACGGAATTTCTACGATGTTTTAGGTGTTTCTAGAAGTGCCAGTCGCGATGAGATTAGAAAGGCTTATCATGAGGTGAATCCTGATTTGGGTTTCTGGTTGTATTTTAGTTGCAATCAGTTTGTACTATATTTGTGATTTTCGATGTCAGTTTAATAGTTGAGGATTGCTTGAGTTGCTGCCGGTAATGATTGTTGTGTCTTTCATGATTCTTTGGATTTGTCTTGGGACTTGAGATGATTGTTAGGTCATCAATGTGTATTTATCAAAAGTTGATTTGCGAGGCTATAGAACGAGATATGTAGTACCAGGGGCGGAGGGAGAAGGTAGAAAAAAATTAGGTGAAATAAGTAGAGAAAAGTAGAAAAAGGGGGGAAAATGGTTATAAGGGTAGAAAATTGTTAGAATGTAGTAGAATTGCACCCAAAAGTTTCAATATTGGATCCGCTATTGGTAGCAGTGAATAGTGTTTGACGCGTAATAGCCTTTTGTGGTGATTGAGTGGCTCAGTTGTCTATTACATTGTCGGAAATGAGGTGTGAAAGGTTTTTTTTGCTGGAAATGCTTGTGCAGGCCACAGGCTTTCGGTGGTGCTATTACGCTCAGTATCGACTTCTGAGTAGGTGGAAAGCATATACGTTTAGAATATATAGTCAGGTACAATATAGTGTGACATTCAACACAATCGTAGATGCACCATCAGTATCTGGCTGTTTGTTCGGGGAATGGATGGTACATTAGTAAGTTGTTTACCTCAGGAGTGGAGATGCGATACTAAACAACTGGATATAATCTATTAGATGTGTTTGGGGGTAAGGGGTGGGAGTGGCTTGGGTGAGCTCCAAGGGCCCCTTGTTCTTATGTAGCTGCTACGGCTACTAGCCAGTAAGAGTGTAAGATTCAGTACCTGGAATGCAGCTTCGTCTTGGTAATCATAATGGAGAAATCTATTCATAGTTCTCTGATTCTTCGTCCAAATGATTGGATTGCATTTACTGTTATGCAGCCCCTTTTTCGCATTTCTGGCTTCCTTAGATCCTTTCCGTGTATTATCTCGATTTCATAATAATTGATAATTTGTGCAGCTGGCCAAGAAGTGTCATCCAGATACAAATAAGAATAATCCTTCTGCTAAGAGAAAATTTCAAGAGATAAGAGATGCTTATGAGGTCTGTGTATTAGTTGTAACGTGTGACTTTATTGTCATCTTTGATAGAGTTCATTTGACTAATCCTTCCTCGTTTTCACTTTTTGAATGGCTGTGTTTTTAGATGTTGAGCGATTCTGATAAAAGAGCACAATATGACATGGTAAGCATCAATTAGTATTCAGATTCCTCTTTTTTTCTTGCTTCATCTCATCATCTGTATGAATCTAGTTTCATCCAGATAAAACTGATCTTGAAGTATGAAGTATTAATTCTACATGCACCACATGACTAAATGTTGCCCTTTTATCTTTAAGAGCCTAAATATGGGTTCAGAGCATGGTTTTGGAGACAGGAGTTCAGAGAATGTACATGGTTTTGCTGATGCTGAGGCGTTCACACGTGCTTACAGAACTAATTTCTCACAATCGTTCCATAGAATTTTTTCTGAGGTATTCTTTGAATTACGTCCTATCTGCTTTACTCCAGATGTTATCTTCAATAGTCTTGTGGCGCTCTAGTGTAATTTCACAAGGGAGAGAAGTTTATTCCGTGGGTTTCTTGATCTTGGCTACTGTTGGTGCTTTTGATCCTTGTCTGTTTGTTACACCTTTTCGTATCTGTATGAAATTTAATTGATTGAGACTTGAGAGTGACAGGCTTTACACTTTTCAGATATTTGAAGATGAAGTGGAAAACTTTGCGGCTGATATTCAGGTAAACAAGCAACCTATATGGATTTCTTGCATATATGACATGGATACCTATGTACATTTTACATTCCTGCCCAAATGCTTGATGCTAGCTCTGGTTTGAATTGTTCAGGTAGAGCTGTCACTTTCATTTTCTGAAGCAGCACAAGGCTGCACAAAGCATCTATCTTTTGATTCTCAAGTACCCTGTGATTCTTGCCGTGAGTTGAAAAGACCCTTATTCTTTGTTCAACACTTGCTGGCATTGGTCTTCTGTTGTCTTGTAAAAATATAGAAGGATAAGCTCCTCTAGAGCTGAGAACTATAGCCTGTTAAACATGATAAAAGGAAGATTAAGAAGGGAGAAGAATCTATAATGTATATTACTTTTAGCTTCATCTATTAGCTTTCCTGTTAGAGTTGTCAGCAATTCATCATGTAGGAGAAAACTTTGGATCATAACATAATGAGACTTTAACTAAAACATGACGATCTGCTTGTTTCATGTGTTCTGCTATGATTGAATTGTTACGTGGCTATCTTTGTCTTTCATCTTACTGAATTGACTTTGTCATATGGGTGTCGCTTGTGATTTAGATGGGCGTGGCCATCCTATTGATGCAAAGACTAGAAATTGTGCAACTTGTGGAGGGATTGGAAGGGTAAGTGCTACTAATTCTTTGTAGGTTACTCTCATTTTTTTTGTGGCAATTGATTTTTTTTACCATGTTTGATTCATGCCTTTCAACTTTTCTTGTCCTAATCCCTGCAAACGTCAAATTCACACTATTTCCTTGTAGTTGTCATTGCTGCTATTGTGTTAGTTTATCACCTAGAATATGAGCTGCCTTTGATGATATAATGATTCTGTGATCAGGTCACTATTCCTCCGTTTACATCGACTTGCAGCACTTGTAAAGGGTCAGGAAGAGTTATCACCGTAAGTGGTCTAAAACATGAGTAGTATATAACTATATACTGATGTACAAGTATCTGTGACCAGGGACCACCTTATATAACATATAAACATGTTGCAGGAAAATTGTAGAGTTTGCAAAGGAGTTGGGGTGGTAAAGGGTGTGAAGGAAGTTACAGCTACAATACCTGCTGGTTAGTAGTGTATACTGTATATTGTTCTTGATATGTAGTTCTATTACTATAAGTGCTTTTGACAGACTATTTTTGACCCCATAAATAGCTGAAATCAATCTTGCTTGGTTCAGCTTTGATGAGCTCACTAGAACCCTGTAATTGTTGACATTAAGTATTAATGTCCAATCACATTGTGCTCTTGATAGAAGCTTTTGAAAGTATCTGCATTGTGTTAGTCCTGTTGATTGAACAAATAAACTTTTCATATGTGTTTTATTTAATGTTCCGTCTTATTTGCTTGATTTAAAGCGTGAAACCTTGAATTTCTTCAACTTTTGATGAAATCCAATTGTGTGGTGTTTCATAAAGTCATATAAAAGGCTTGTACTGAGGCCTCTTATTGTTTTATTTACTCTTATGATTTGGCTTCGATTACTTCACTATGTTCCCAGAGAGCTTTATGTTATATAAACATAAGAGAGATTAGAGAATGTGCTAGTTGATGTCAAGCCGCTTTCATTTACTGCTAGTTTGTTGCAAGGGTTCTGGTGTTCTACTTAATGCCTGAAATGACTGTTTAAATGTTTGCGTTGCCTTGTTTTGACTGATTAGGTGTTGACTCCGGTGACACAATCACTGTCCCGAAAGCTGGTAATTCTGGGGGGATTGGAGCGCAGCCTGGCAATTTGTACATAAGATTAAAGGTATGTCTTTACTATTTTAACTCCTTCTGACAACATGCATGTCATGATGCATCATCTTGGAAGTTTTGAAAATGTTCTCATTTAGTTTATATCTTCTGGGTTCGAGCTTCTTGATTTGGATCCTTATCTTGTTTGGGCAAAGTGGATGGAGAGCTTCTGGTGACTGGTGTAGAGAAGATATGGATAGTAAATGGCAGGAGTTTGTTATGTACTACCAACATGCCAGCTATCCTTCCTAATAAGTTCCGTATTTTGTTTGGGCTGTTATGGATGGTGTGGCGTCTTCGGGTTTAAGATCTATATAGTGGCATAATACGTTGTGGTAATATAGATTGAGTATTCTTCCAAATAAGTTCCCTATCTTGTTTAGGCTGTAGTGGATGAGTGGTTTTGGGGTTATAGAAGATCTATATAGTGAAAGGGAGGAGGAGTTTGATATGTACTGAGAATCCAAAAGAATGGGCCTCACTTGATTAGTGTTCAGTTAAATGCACTGACTGCCTTTTCGAATGAGAGTTCTTTTGTTGCTTGTTACCATTACATCCCAACTGTAGCAGCCCCAGCAAATTACTGTCATTATAAAAGTGCATACTTGTAACTCAAATTAGAAAGCACCATTTGAATCTGAAGCAACCCAAAATAGGATGTTGCCAATTCTGAAACAAAGGGACTTATAAACAGAATGTTTAAATGAATAGCGAGTTCCTTTTCACGATGGATAACCTTTCTATAACAATTTTCTGTCCCTCTTGTTTTCCCCTGTGTATTCATGGAACTCTTATTCTGAGCTTCTTCACTGATACTTGTTTGGATAATTAATCTTTCGGCCTTCTCTGATAAACTCGCAAACAGCTGTGCGCGGGGTATGCTTACTTTTCTTAAGGTGTTATGATAATTTACTTCATTATTTAGTGGCATCTTTTGTCGCTGTCAAGATTCTTTTTTTCATTTTTTTGATGAGTAGAAAATTCTGCATTAATGGAGCAAAAAGGGTAGGGAAATAGGGAGGAAGGCATCCTCAGTTCCTGACATAGGTATTGTATCGATAGAGGCTTGGTAGATATTCCCTAAAGATAATTTGAAAGATAAGCAATTCCGAAGAAGCCTTGGTGATTTTTTTCCGGCCAAAGACCCCAAAAAACCGGTGTATCTGTAGCCTCTCTTGAGCAAACTTAATGTTTGCCTTTCACCACAAGTAGATATCCTCCAAAAGATTTGAGCTACCTCCAAATACAAGAATAAGTGAGAAACAACCTCGCTTATCATTTGGCGCAGTTTTCTTGATGCTTTGCTGGTGTGTGTTTTATATAGTGGCATGTGAAAGCCTTGGTAGCTGCCATCTCACACCATTTGGAGTATGATATGACTGATGTGTTGAGGTTTGTAAAGTTTTTGGTCAATAGGCAAACTCTGTTATTTGATATGGATTCCTCTTAAGAATGATGCACTAGAGTATATTTATGGTTGTGAATGACAAAATAGATAGCCTTTGTTAACCATTCTGGTTTTGTCGAGGGTGCTTAGAAACCCATGTTTTGAATATTAATTTTTATGCCTCTTTACTTTCTGGCTTGTAGTTTTGCTTAGGGTGTTCATTTTGTTCCCATTTTTTCTCTCCATGTAGGTGGCGGATGATTCTGTTTTTACTAGAGATGGTGCAGATGTTTACGTTGACGCCAATATAAGCTTTATACAGGTAAATTTGATTCTTTTTTTCCCTTATCCCCTTCTCATGGTGCATGACCAACTTCCCTATATATTTCAATCTATTTTCTTGAATGATAAAAGCAGCTGGATGCTCTTGCTGTATTTTGGTAGGGTTCTTAGATTGACTGCTGTGCTCGTTGTTGAATCTAATCAGGCTAGCTTGATGCGTTGGGCACTATTACATTTCTTCTGGATCAGCTTTTGCTTAATTTTAATTCGTTCAATTACACTTATGCTAGTGAAGGGAAGGGTGTAATTTTGTGCCCAATTTCAAATATTTTTGGTACCTATCAGTAAAAGGGGTTATTTGGTGGTTGTTGACTTTCACAGGCTATGCTTGGCGGCAAGGTCGAGGTACCGACCCTATCAGGAAATATCTCATTGGATGTATGTGTTTCTCTCTTTCAGTGCTACTCTCTTTAGTTAATTACTGGTCTCTGTCTTTTTAATTTTTCTCTTCCTTTTGTCTTTCTTTTTTTTTTTACCTTTTTTTTTTGGGTAGCGCAGTCCATGAGGTTCCGAGATCCCAATTTTTCTCACTTTTCCTTTGACATGCGTTTTATTCTCTTTAATTAATTACTGCGTCTTTTTCTTTTCAACTTTTCTCTTTCTTTTCTTTTACCTTTTTTTTTAATTTATTTAGGTAGTGCAGTCCGTGAGGTTCTTTTGTTCTAAGATCCCAATTTCTCTCACTTTCCTTTTGACACGCGTTTGTTAGAAACCTTCCATTGCTACTCATTAATTATGTCTTTCGTATACAATATGTTGTCAGTACATCAAATGAGTTGGTCATAGTTAACTTTGACAATATGAAAAGCTTAGAATTTGGTGCTCTCACTAGCTACTGAGAGTTGAAGGAGCTGATATAAATAAATCATCAACAGTAACTTTGAGGTATTTCATGCTTCTCAAAATAACCCTCATGTTTTGAAAATTATCCTAAAAAGCCGTGAGGTTGCAAAAGTGACTGAAGAGCGGCCTATCCACCAACTGATGTTAGATTCCGCAACATTTTTCTAAGTAATTCAACCATTGTTTGTACTGAGTTAGGCGTTTTTCTTTCTAAGACTGATTTCTTATTTTTCTTCTATTTTTCTAGAAAAGAAAAATGTGGTGTAGAAACAAAAAGAGTTGGGGAGGATGAGGATACAAACAACGATCAAATCTAACAGTGTTAGTGGTGGGAAGCTAACATCGGTTTGTTGGTAGGTTGCTTTGAAGTTTTTGCAACCTTTGGGCTATTTTGGAGAACTTATAAAGATTAGGGTTATTTTGCAAAAACCGGAGAAAGTCGGGAACCGTCGATGAATACGTCGGCGGTGACTGCTGATAAGATTCCGATGATTTTCTAATGCATTTTTGGTGCCTTATAATCTTATATACATGCCACGTCCACAGTTGAGGTCATTTTGTCTAGTACAATGGCTTCTCCTTAGGTTCTGTATGAGTTTAATGTTCTGTCATGACTTTAGACTATGAAACCAGCATCTTCTTGAATATGGTTGACCTGAGTTCCTCATACTCGGTCTTGGCATATTATTTAGTAACTTAGTAAGTAATAACTTTGGACACCTTCTCAATTGACTTGCAATAGTAGCTGTCGGAACGTACTGGTTCTAGTGCTCTCAGGCCCCAGGCTCTAGATTCATGTTTTTTTTTTTCCTATTGCTTGTGTGCTTTTATGGTAGATGGATTTACCTTCCTCTATCCTTAGCCCACAGGCAAACACTCGTGTAACTTTTAAAAAAATGAGCGTCCATCTCTTCACCCTTCTCCACTCGATGCTTTTTGGTTAGCAAATTGTGCAGAGTATCTTTCCATGCCGTTCTTTTCTCAGTGCGTTTTGTGCTTATCAGCCCACTACTGTTCAGTTCTATTATTTTTCGCTAACTATTGTTTCTTCAGATACCAAAAAGAGTTCAGCCTGGACAGATTGTGGTACTAAGAGGGAAAGGTGCGTGTTACAAGTAGTTTTATGTCTAATTTTTTATGATTAATAATGCTGTCCTAGTTGTCCGAGGTAGATGTCAAAAAGTTCATATTTTATAATTATGTACTGAAGGAATACTTGTACAGGATTGCCGAAGCATGGTTTTCTTATTAATCGTGGCGATCAACTTGTGCGATTCCGTATAAACTTCCCTGTGTAAGCTTTTCTGATTTTTCAGGCCATTTCTCCAACTATATGTGCTGGGATTTTGTTTCTGGTATTTTTATTCCATCATGTTAGACTAACACTGAAATACTCACCAATAACATGTACTCCTGTATTTGTTTTTAACATAAAGCTCTGAAAATCTGGTATTTTACCATTTGTCTGTGGAGAATGGATATTAGTATGACCTGCATTTGTTATAGCTGTACCACCATTGGGAATATCTGCAGAGGTACATTTGGAAGATAGGGATGCTCGCTGTTTCTCAATGTACTTTTATAAGTCTTTCCTTATTGTGAAGTGTAAACAAGCCAGTCAAGCCACTCATTTCTTATACATCATCAACACTATGGCCTGCATTTCATTTCGAATCACTTCTGTGGAGTGATTTATTCATCAACTTTAACTAGTCTTAGAGATGGACTATTGAGGGGCGCGTAACATTCTGCTGGCTGAGCTTTCATAATGGCACTGCTAATGTAACACTTATGAATACACCGTGCAGACACATTTCCCAAATATGAATCGAAGAGTAGTTGAATGTGGCTTTTAACATGTGGAGGAATGTCTGTCCTTTTTTTTTTCTTTTCTTATTTATATTCTAATTTTAAATTTTTTTAAAGAGAGAAAAGGTGTGGCCTTGAGGCTCTTTTGGCTGTAGCTCACTCGGTACTAGCTGAAGGAAGTCAAGTAATCTGGATTACATATAAAGCTAGAGCTCATTGGCTGTCGATTCTTATATCTGTTGGTTTTGTGTTTGATTATTGAGTCTAGGATAGTGTATAATTCTTAATAGACATTTTTGTATTCATGATGGGGAGGCCTCTAGGGTACATTGGTTGTCCTAGACTTTTTGTCTCTGCTAGTAAAATAGTTTTGCAGCCTCTGACCCTGACATACGAGTAATTGAAAACTCTTTGCTCTTTGTGGAATGTGCGTTTCTCATGTCTGAGTTTGATAGTTTGGGCTGTACATTCATCTTTTAGGAAAGTAAATGAACGCCAAAGAGCTATACTTGAAGAGTTTGAGCTGGAAGAACTTACTCGTGAAGAAGGTTCATCTTCTGAAGCAAGCTGGTAAGTGTTAAATGTTGTGCTTCCATTAAATGCATTGTTTGACATCAGTTTTTGTTAGTATCTATTGATGCTTATGTGAGTACTTGTATATAATTCCTTCGGGACCTTTCCTACCATAGTAAAGCTTCATGTTAAGGGCCGCATCAAAGATATTTCCCATAGTCACCGAAATCTTTTGATTTGTTTCTTTCCTTGTCGTGTCTTTCACTAAATGAATATATTGGTTTGTTGAAGTCTTAAAAGACTAGAAAAGGCAATTCTACCAAGGTCTGTGTTCTTTCTTTTGTGAAATAAGTGACCATACCTTATCATTATCCCAATTCTCTAATGAGTCTATGGCCTAGGATGGCCTGTTGGGATGAGGGAAGCAAGGTGAATTCCCTCTACAACAGCAAAGAGGCAGTTTCCATAGGACTGAGACTCTTTAACTGAAAGACAACTGACTTGCTTCTATGGCAGTGGACTGATCTACAATCTTATATCATATAGAAGGTAGCGAACACTTCAAATATTTGTTGTGGGCCACATAAGCTCTCCATAATCAATATTTTGACAAGCTCATTACTGTGTTTTAAGCTGTGTTTCAGTATGATATACGGCCTACCCTTACTAAGACTATGATAAACACCCAGTAGGTACCCTGTCATTGGCAGTTGGCAGGGTCTTAGTGTACTTGGCCATACCCATAACTAGGGATGATGGTGAAGTGGGAACTTACTTATGGGAGCAGTGCAATCCAAAATATCAAAACTGAGCAAAGCTCTTGCCAAAAATGAGACCTCAGTTTTCTTGATAGCCCGCCATGTTCTGTATTGGACAGAAATAGACGTTGCTCTCTCAAACTGGCAATGTTCACGGTTTCCCTTTCGTAGTTTGGCATTTGGTCACTGAGCAAAGTTGTTCATACCCTTCTGATTTTAATATAGATGTTGGAAATGGACAACAGGCTTCACCAGCAGCTATCTACTGGTTAACTTTCAGGTGGCAGCAAATGTTTGAAGGTGGAAGTAGTTCCAAACTGATGCTGGAATTGTCTGTGCTGCTCCTGATCATGCTCTTTCTGAAGAAAATCATGTTCTGATGCTATGTTGGACCTATCCTCCTTTGCTGAGTGTTGGCCTGTTGTTTTCTTCTCTATTTGGGGCTGTCGATTGAAGGTACTCTGACTTCTAATTTGACTGTCTTTGCAGTACGGTTGTGGCAGAAAGGTTGTGCTGCTGCAGACCTTGTGTGCAAGTTTGTGCCATATATAATGTTGTATAGAGTCGCACATTCTTCTACGACAGATGAAAGTAATAAAAGTTTCTTTACATATTTTCAGTTGTGATTCCCTTAAAAGACCGTCCCTTGCTGAAGCCCAAATGAAGACCTTTTGTCTCCGAGGTAGGACCTCCAATCTTGCACAGTTGCACTGAGCTTTGAGACTACTCATTAATGGTGAATATATTGATGATAAACTCGGAGTTGAGAATTGGATCTCTATACGTACCTGTACGGCTATACCATACCTATATATTTACCGTTCTAACTTCTAATGGGTGTGAACATGGTCCACTGGAGCGAGCAATTTCTCGTTTTACCGCGTCACCATGGCGCATCTAGTAAGGAAACGGAATTTGAAAAAGCTAGAGCTGTCCCTTTCTTGTCTTAAACCGTCCCATTCTTTTCTGGACCTGAGCAGTCTGTTAATTATGCACCAGTCCCCATATCTACTTACCCTTTGCTGATATTGGCCGTTATGGCTATGAAATTGCCTACATCTATACTTGGTTGTTGCCACAGATACCTTCGTGTATAAAATTGTAACTTGTACTCCAATTTTGTAATTTTGGGAATGAATCTATGAAAAAAAAAACACTTGATATGCCTCACTGGCCGTTGTGTACGCTTTCAGCTTGTCTGTTAGCTTTTTCGTCGTCTTTTCTCAATTGTCACACGTGATTATTGAAAGAGGTGTTGTACTGTGGTTGTCATCCTTAATGTGAGGGATGCTTTACAGCTTGTTTGATAGCGTACTTGTTTTTCTGTGGATAAGAAGCACGTGCTGAAGTTGACCCCAAAGAACCCAAGATATCACTCCGTATATCACACTACGGAGTAGTCACAAACTCCTCACTTTAAATAAGGCTAGCCCACTTTCTAGTTTAATCTTAAAAATGAGCCGACTACAAGAATTCCCCACCAACTCCAATCCCACCTCCACTTTCCTCTCTAACTTTAAGTTCAAGTGTCTTTTTGGCACTGCCACCATTATCTCCGCTATAGCCTACCGTCGTAATGGCACCGTCAACCGTCGTCTCATCAACCTCGCTGACATCCGCACTCCTTCCTCCTCCACCCCTATCAATGGGGTATATACCTTTGATCACACCATTGACATTTCCCGCCAATTATGGTTTCGCCTCTTTCTTCCTGAACATGCAACCCAAACCAACTCTTCCCTCCCTCTGATCATCTACTTCCATGGTGGAGGGTTTGTCCACTACTCTCCTAGCACCAAACCTTTTGACATCCTTTGCCGTCGCCTTGCTGGCAGCACCCCAGCTGTTGTCGTCTCTGTAAACTACCGCCTTGCACCAGAGTACAAGTTTCCGGCGCAGTATGATGATGGGTTTGACGCCGTAAAGTTCATCGACAGCGAGCTGCGAGGAATCGTTGAAAATTTTCCGGTGAAGGTTGATCTCCGGCAGTGTTTCGTCGCCGGAGATTCTGCTGGCGGTAACCTGGCCCATCATGTGGTGGTTAGGTGTAATGGGTTTGAATTTAAGGAGGTTAGGATTCGTGGGTTGATTGTGCTGCAACCATTTTTTGGCGGGAAGGACAGGACTGAGTCAGAGATCCGCTTTAAAAACGGATTCATGTTGGCTTTGTGGAAGACAGACTTTTATTGGGAGGCTTTCTTGCCGGGTGGGTTGGACAGAGACCACCCAGCAGTGAATGTTGTTGGGTCTGGATCCATGGATATTTCGAGGATCAACTACCCGCCAACACTTGTGGTTGTTGGCGGATTAGACTTGTTGCAAGATTGGGTAAGGAGGTACGCTGATTGGTTAAAAAGATCTGGAAAGGAAGTGGAGTTGGTGGAGTACCCGAATGTAGATCATGGGTTCTACTGCATACCTGGGTTGCCCGAGTATGATATGGTAATTGCTCAGGTTAGGGAGTTCGTTAGAAAGCAATAGTGACTGTACATTGTGAGTTTGTGACTTAATAAAGTAGACTATCTTCCATTTCTCACATGAAGGTGGTGCAATAAAATTGAGTGATGTTGCTCCTATTAAGTCGTCTAAGACTGAAAACAATATTGCAATACTATAGACAATTATTATCTCTGTCAGTCTGTCACGAAAGTAATTCACAACCTATATTTTCCGATCTTATAATACGTATTACCCCGTACGTAGGAGCTCAAGCTCATACAATTAGCATGGTCTATAGGAATAATAAGAGTTTCGTAAAAGAATTGCTCCTTCCCTTTCATATTATGTGAGTCGATTCATACAGAATTGATACTCATAAGATCTCAAGCTAAGCTATAGAGATGGTGAACTGCGACAATAAAGACGTGCTCATTTACTGATTTACGGAGTACCATGTAATGGCAGATTTACATACCATGAAATCATTTTTTATTCCTCTAATCATTAAGCCAAAACATTATATAATACAGAGTACATAACTTTGCTGAAAAAACACTCAATTTTTTTTTTATAATGGTACATCGGAAAATAAAATTTTTTAAGTTAGCCATGGTTGTCATGCGCTTATGTAATGTATAGCCATGGTTGTCATGTGCTTATGTAATGTACTCCGTATAGTATAGTTCTTAATTTATATTATCATATTCACGTAAATTATCTAAAAGGACATACATATCTTATTTGACTAGAGAAAGGACGAAAATGTTTAGAAAAGGTTAAGGTATGACAATGGAAAAACACCAAAAATAAACTAAAATTTAGGAGACTGCACTGACTAAGTGACTAGACTAGGTAGGCACAGGAGATAAATTTTTTGAACATTGAAAGGAATAATTAAAGACCGATAATAATTCAAAACAGAGTCGAAATGTCTATCCAAAAATACAATAGAGTGCAATCTAAAAGACTAATAAGAACCTCTAAACACTCCCTGCTTTTAGGCTTAAAAACTGGCTTAAGTAGTGACAATTGTAAAGATAAGACAAGTGTGTGTTTCTTTTTCTTCCTAGTGTTTGACAGAAAATTAGCAGTTGACACATACTCATAATCTTGCTATTTTGGTATTTTCCTTAATGATCTAAACTTTCCTTCTTTCTCAATATATACTTCGTACTCGTTTTCAAAGTTAATCCCATTTGCACTGTTACATGCATAGTATAGTTTTCCATAGTTTTTACATAATCGATTAGTAGCTCTCATAACGCTTACAGCACTTCTGTTTCTTCATATTCTACTCCTCCTCGTTTGGCATACGTACGTTAAGCTGCTGTCTAAGGTATACCATCGTGTGTCCTTTTCTTTCTCAGTTTAATTAACCCCTTATAAAGATAATTGATCATGCATCGTGTGCATACCATATTGCTTAAGGCTTGAAAACAACCTGCCGACGATTTTCAACGAATGTCGTTGTCTTTTGTTTTTTGCTTTTTTGTTTGTTTGATTTTTATAGTATGAGGAGACTGAATAAGAAGAGAGATATCTGATGTATTGATCTCTTTATGTCAATGCTGTGTTTCCTGTGTGTTGATACTAGTATTCTCTAGACCTTGCATATGGTTTTAATTCGGCGATATATAAATAAAGGAGAATATTCCCTCCGTCCCAACATGTAGTTTACACTCAACAGGTAGTTTACACTTGGTTTGAATATGTAAGAGGAATTCAAACCAAGTGTAAACTAACAGGTAGTTTACACTTGGTTTGAATATGTAAGAGGAATTCAAACCAAGTGTAAACTACCTGTTGGGACGGAGGGAGTATAAAGATGTTGATTGCGTAACAAACTTCTCGGACTTTTTAATCTTCACAAATTATATAAATTATGAAGATTTAAACGATTTCATGGACTTAGTCACCTAGTAAATGACTATTAAAGTAGCTCATCGGTTAGATAATTTTTGTATAATAAATTATATAAAAGTACCAAAGTAAAACCATGTTGATTCACTGAACGTAAAAAATCTATCACACTGCATCTCACGGAGATAGGAATTGTATCCTCTAGCTGAAACTGTAATATACGGAGTATAATACAAGAACTGACATGATTCTTACTTCCATATGATCGTAGGAACAGCACCTCTTTGAGGTATACTTATCTAGTAAGTACCATCCTCCTTTTCCGTATTTATGATCATATTCATCAATCAGTCATATAACCCTTATAATCTTTTTTTGGGTGCAATCATATACCCCTTATAATCTTGCAAACATGTTTAGATAATGTTTTATATGGTTGTGGATAAACAATAGCAAGTTAGATGATCCTTGGTACTAATAAAGGGTTAAACAAACATCTTGTACGTTTCTCGTTCATAATTTTGTTGGTATCCACAGACAGAACATTGTAGACAATATAATGTGTATTGGTTTTATTTTATGGTAGATATCAATCATCATCGTTTTGCTGCCAAAAATAAGTTCATAGGTTGGGCTACCATCTCAAATCTGGCCCCGTCAAAAACAATCAATTCTCAGCGAGCCACGGCTAAGGCATTAAAGGCCTTATATTTCTTGGGTAAGTCTACATATTTTCCTAACCACTTGAAGTATGCAGTATTGTTCTTGTTAGTATCATGCTCCCTCCCCTCTGTTTCAGTGGAAAGTTAATCGTTTGTTTGAATTCTCTTTCGCATGCAACTTCCTATTAGAATAAAGTATGTTTGTTCTTGATTCTATCATACTCACCATGGGAAGTTTAAGTTTGCCAATTGCATACGAAAGAACATTGAAACAAATGTTAACTTCTTACTGACGCAGAGAGAGTATGTACTAGTTTTACGTGTCAATATTTACACGGACAAAAAATTTCTTTGGTTAAGAGCACATCAAACTTTTGTGAAAAAAAAGCATCATTACCGGGATATAAACATGAAAGAAACCTCAGAAGATCTAACATGTTCTTTATTGTGTGATCATGAAAACTACAGATTTAAGAGACCAGGAGTCATAGTAGGCACAACATCGACAATGGAGTTCCAAGAAACGAACAGAAACATGAAGAAGTTTATGTTGATTGTAAACTGCATCATGTTGGCAACAGGGATAAGTTGTGGTCCCTTGGTCATGCGCTTGTATTACTTACATGGTGGTAAAAGTATATGGCTTTCTTCTTGGTTAGAAACTGGGGGATGGCCTATCATGATCGTCCCTATCCTAGTCGCTTATTTTCGCCGTCGCACTGATGATCCTGACAATGCTAAGCTCCTCTTTATTAAGCCCACTGTCTGCTTATATGCTGCTGTAATTGGTAAATTTTGTTGCTCTGCCCTGTTTCTTTTGCGAGCTGAATTGCATACTTTCTTGGTCTATATTTACATTCCCCTTTGCGAGAGAAGCATACATAACTGTTCTCTAATCATGGGGACTAGAACAATCACTACCTTTAATTATTTTCCTTAAGCTAGATGATCACTTACTAAGTTGTCTCTGTGATGGAGCCATCGACCAACATAACCACTTAATCGGCCACACTTGACATTGGTTGAGATAATTGTATGTAGATTAAGTGGTTTCGGAGACGCTGGTGGTATTCTCGGGAGAGTCCACAACTTCTCAGCCATGTGATGTGGATTATAATCTTATGTTTTTGGTCGTATTGTTGAAGGAGGAACACGTGTGAGCCCAATTGTGTAAAAGTATTGAGTATAGAGTACAGGTAACGTAGAAGATAATGTAGTCATGTTGTCAGGTAGAGTATAAGATATTTCTTAAATCAAAGGCCTTATGGGCCATAGAAATCTGACAATGAGCTATGAGCTGTAAATTTCTCTTAAAATGACAGATTATGATCAAGTGCTTAAAGATTATCGAGTGTAGCGTTTAATCTTTTTCATGAGGAAAGAAACACGAAACCTTAACTTTTGAATTTAGCCTTTAATCTTTTCATGAGGTAATGTGCTCTCTTAAAAGAAACACGAATGCTAAACTTTTCGGTCAATGGCAGGTACTGATGGGGTATAGGGATAATAGAAGCTGTAAATTGTTGTTTCTAAGTTGTTTAAGTCTCGCAAGAAGTAGACAATTCTACAACTTGAAAAAGAAATCGATTAGTCTAATGCTTAGCATCAATAGTCAGATTTTTTGCTTCAATATCTGCAAATTTGATGTGCTGGCGAACCTAGTGATTTTCGTCTCCACTTCCATGGATAGAAGACTGTAACAACTTTTAATGTTGGTTATCATCATATCTGAATCAAGTAAATGCTTAACAAAGATTGTATTATGGTTTGTGACAGGACTGGTAGCAGGGGCAGGGGACTACTGCTATGCATATGGAGTGAAGCACATACCAGTCTCAACATCATCCCTTATCTTAGCAACCCAGCTAGCCTTCACAGCTGGTTTTGCCTTTGTATTGGTTGGACAGAAATTCACTGCATATTCAGTAAACGCGGTGGCTC
Organism: Corrigiola litoralis; assembly: GCA_901111285.1. Classification (NCBI taxonomy): domain Eukaryota; kingdom Viridiplantae; phylum Streptophyta; class Magnoliopsida; order Caryophyllales; family Caryophyllaceae; genus Corrigiola; species Corrigiola litoralis. Next base: position 2,687 of record CAAKMY010099981.1, on the reverse strand, counting down.
TTCTGACCTTCGGTGCCATAGTCTTAGCACTTCATGTTAGCAGCGATAAGCCAGAGGGGGAAACAAGTCTGCAGTATTACATGGGGTTCTTTTCCACCCTCGCCTCAGCTGCTTTGTTTGCTATTATGCTTCCATTGATAGAGCTAGCCTACAAGAAGGCGAAACAGACAATCAATTACTCTTTGGTCATGGAGTTTCAGGTGGTTTTATCCTTGTCTGCTACTGCCATGTGTACCGTAGGGATGCTTGTCAGCGGCGATTTTAAGGTAAACTTGTTTCTTACCTTGCCCTTTCTTAGAACTTTATGTTGATTCATAGAGCTCACTATGGGCAAGGTGCTCTAGCTTGGCTCTTCAGGCATACCCAGACCTGCCTACTGTAGTCCAGTGGTCCATATGACATAAAATATGTGCTAAACCCCAGGTTGGACCTACATTTGATCAACTCTACTGACTATTATAGGACTGATTAACAGAATGATATATCTTGGGGCTATAGGCAAGATCACAAGATCGAAAATGAGCTACTATATCATTCTTGAGTTTCTTGAGCCAAGTTCAACGTACTGCACTAATAGACTATGATCATGGAAAGAAAGTCATTTTAGGTTTCGTAAACCATGTGGAAATTGGATGTTATAGCTTCAATTGAGCATGGTGAAGCCTTTAGCAATCACACTTTACTCGAAGTTGCCGAGCTTTAAGTCTGCTCTGTGGTCCAGTTTGGACATAGTTAGCTCCTTTACAGCCTTGGATAAATTTTGCAGTACTAAACTACTAATGATGCGCATAATCTCAACAATCTGTTTAGAAACAGAGGAAAAGATTCTTCTTGCTTACGCCTTTTTTTTAAACAATTAGTCTAGAGGGCCAGCTCAGTAATACACTACAAGAGTCAATTTCGGCATGCTTCAGGCATATGGAGAATGAATAATTCTACATCCTACACTAGGCTATAACCTTTTAGTAGTATTAACTATGAGTTACTAACTTTTGCAAAACTAAGCCAAGGGGAATGCACTACTTTTGGTCCCTCCTAAACAGGAGCTAGTAGAATTAACAAAGATCTCCAGTCTTCTAGATAATATAAATTATGAATGATGATCTTTAAGTCTATAAGATCCATATCTCATTTACCAACTTGAAGTTCTTAAACTACCAAAAGACTCCATGTTGGGGTTAGTTTCTGCAAAGTCAAAAAAAAAAAAAAAAAACCTTGTTATTTGTTAATTGTTGGTAATGTTGTATGCAGACATATGCACAAGAATTGCAAGACTACAAACTTGGAGGTGTGATGTTCTTTGTGGTCCTGATAGGTAGTGCTATTGTATGGCAATTTTTTTACTTGGGGGCTGCTGGAGTCATCCATTATGGCTCATCTTTGTTGTCTGGAGTTATCATAGCAGTTGCACTTCCTATCACAGAGATAATGGCTGTTGTGTTTTACAAAGAGAAGTTCCAAGTGGAAAAGGGTATCTCTCTTGTTCTCTCACTTTGGGGATTTCTCTCCTACTTCTATGGAGAGGCCAAGGAGAACAAGAAGCTGAAGAAAAGAGAACAAAATAACAAAGAAGATCATGACGACAATGTATGATCTTAATCATCCACATTACAGTTTCTAAGACTTGTTTCTTTAGCTTAAAAACGAGCGGATAACACTCAATTTGAATTAGCAAAAGGAGGAGTTAATTCATTAAAAATGCATCACTAAGCTATAAATTTTAGAAATTCAACAGATCTAAACCTCCATTGTTTTTATGGGAGGGGGTGATCTGGTTTCAGATCGAAATTGCGTGATCATACTACTATCTTGTGCACAAAAGGTATTGTGGACAAAAGCTATTTTTGTTCCAGACTACACTTAGTCTATACTAACATTGATTTAGATCATTCACCGTATTAGCATGTGTACTTCAGACAAAGAGATACCTATTTGAACTTGACTAATGTTGAAGTTGCCTATTCTAGTTTCGGTTGGCTAGCCTAAAGTCATTTTCTTATTTGTTAGTGTTCTTTTATTTGTATGTTGTCAGACTCCTCGTACTTGGTGTCCTCATTGCTGTATGAAGTTTTCTTAAATAAGTGTTGCCTATGAATGTTTCCAAACTCTTTTTTATATACCATATAGAAAAGGTTATCTATGCGTATTGCAATTCAAGTCAAACTGATACTCACTCTATTTAAGCGAAAAGTTAAGTTTGTTTGAAATAATGCTCCTCACATATATACAACTTGCAAACATTAACTTTCCACTAGAAGAGAGGGAGTATACACAAACAAAGTATAAACTGGCGCATCATATCATCTTTACTAATCTTTCTTATGGAGTACTGAAGAGCACTCGAATCTGTACAGTGTGATCTTTCTCGTACTTACTAATCTTCCTTATGGAGTACTGATGATTAGTGATGAATTGCCTGCGTCTCAACCAGTCAAATGATGTCTCATACTCTGAATTCTGATACTCAATCCCGAACAACACAAGATAAGCATGATTAAGAGCTTGAAGTAGAAGACTAGCTAGTAGCTAACACTAGCCGATAGGTGCCTCAAAAAACAAATCCCAACTTTATTTGGTAAGTGCGCTGTTTTTCCACCCCTTTTAGTCGTGTTTGGATCCTCTAGAGTTTATTCTCGTAGAGTTGGTAGAGTTTGCCATAATAGGTAGCATGAAAAGAGGGATGTATG
>CAAKMY010099959.1:0-39258 GCA_901111285.1 Corrigiola litoralis | reverse complement strand
GGGGGGGGGGGGACCCATCTTGGGTACATGAGATCCTCACCAAGCTCCCACCCGATTCTCGAAGTACCCATTTATGTTTACCACCAATGCAATTTAATAATCTTGATCAAAGGACTTCCTGGATTTTTACAGTATAAAGCGCACTTTGTACTACATTTCAAAATATAACGCCCCGGCACTTACAACACCAATGCAATGGCTAAAGCTTTTATTCCCATCATCCTTGAAATGACCTACACTTTGTATCAACGACCTACTAGTTTATTAGGACCCACTATTTTGTAGAATAATCACCCTGGTATTGCCTATGAACTTTCCATCTTCTGATGCATCAACTTACATTGTACACTTTGCAATTATACATGATGTTCGACAGTGTCAGAAATGTCTCAAATGGTTCGAGCACCAAAATAACACCTTGGAAACTATTACAACTTCACTACCTGCCCGACTTCCCACAGTCTGAAATTTACAGAGTCAACAAAAAAAAGAAGGATGTAGCTAATATAAGGTGAATTTTGCTTTCCCGGCAAGATCCCAGTTCATCAAGGAGTTCCCATCCCTCATCTATATATCCAAAGCCATCAACAGCAGGAGCCACGATCCACATGTTATCTTTGCCAATTTCTTTGTGGATTTGCAATCGGCAGTCAGCGCCTGAAAGCAACCAATCGTGATCATATTCAGTTAACTAGAAGATGAAAACAAACAGTCTGCCGAAGTAGTGTTATGCAATAGGCCTATAAAAACAAAAAGGAATTTTCATCCATAAAGATTAGAAGTGCCGAGTACCTATTCCCTCAACACAGACAGACAAATAGAGCTGCTACAAACTGCTAGAACTCAATGTGAAATATGTTGGATAATTGGTAGAAAAGCACACAAATCCTGAACACGCTTCACCTTATATTATCGGTATTGTTATAGATAGGGGATAAGATCGGATAGATATATCATTTATGGGACAATGGCTAAGAAAGAGAGGCTTTCATTTTTAAATAAACCTTACACAGCTTTCTACTGATCCATGACCTCGGGTCTCAGGCCTCAGCCACTAGGAATAGAGTTGACAACACGCCTTCTGGCCCCTCAAAGGCTCAAACAGAAGCTCAGAACACAGATCTTTAGTACCGAAACCAAATTTATTTAGACACAATCCCTAATATTTAGTCTAACATATTTTGAACTTGTTGGATGCTGATTCATATGCTTTCCCAGTTTACCTTTGCAATGGTCTGAGCTGACAAGTAAAACAACATAGTAACAGCGGAGGAATTGGACTCAGGATCTCTAAAATTGTACATAGTAATATACAAGGTTTTGGCTGAAATACATTAGAAGAAGAAGATATACTAGCTCAGTAGCTCACCTTTGAAAGAAATCAGATTCAGACAACGCAGCTGATATGTTGTTTCATACATTACAGCATCACAATTCGCAAGTAGTCAGATTTTTTTTTTTTTTTTACAAGTGTATTTGCTTACACCAAGCTCACAGATAAGCAATGGATTCATGTACGTAGTGTAACTAAGAAGATTGTGCCCACAACCTGGTTTCAAATTAGGTCCTCATCATTGTCTTTTCGTCTCATTATAGAACCAGAACAAGTCAACAACACGAACCAACGAAAAAAGACAAAATATAAAACACAGCTCCCAAGACAGCACCAAATGATCATTCTACTAGATTTATGTTTGAACAAACAAGGAGAAAGGAGTAGTATAGTAAAAGTAACCAACAGGAACGGGTCAAAACTCACTTTTGTATAGAAATGAGAGAAGACGCTCAAGATAAACGGTCGACGGTTAGGTTTTTTAAGTATTGTCTGGATTCTAGGACTCAGTGGTTTGCTTAAATTCCCATGCTATCCCCCTCTTCCTCAACTCAATTCCATTAATCAATTTTATTCACTAGATACTGATAAGTAAAACCTTTAAATTCTCTTGCAATGTTTCAGTATGGTCTTGGGAAAGGCGGAAAGCCCACAAAAGCCCAATTAGACTCAAATTTACTGGACTTGGCTGTCCGTAAGATGTTATGTTTTGTACTAAGTAGCTTCAACCAGCAGAAAGCACTGGCTAACCCTTGTTGCAGAAAGGTGTTTCAATTCTAGACCTCTTTCCTGGGGAAATTGAAACTGCAAACATATGGAGGAGATATTATATCCTTCCAATCTATTCGCTATTCTTTCCTCCCGAATCAGGTACAAGAGATTAAAAACCTAAAATCTCACCCAGTCCCCACATCAAATTGTATAATCAACCCCATTCAGGAGCCTCTGATATGAACAAATTCATTATATTTCAATAGTGCTCAAGGTAGTTCAAAAGAGGATACAAAATACTTACAATGACTACATAAATAATGTCCGCGACAGGGTCAAATTGCATCAACAGCTTTGATTCCAGCATTCTTGTCCCAGTCCTCGGGTGCGGCAACGTCAGCCATAATTTTTTCTTGGCCCCGCCAAAGAATCTACATCAGAATCAGTAAATCTATGCTTAATTCATCAATCTTTAAACTTCCAATAAGCATGATACATAAAAAGTTTGAGTGCAACTGCAAACAGACTAATAAACTATACAACAACAAAGGAGATCATGCAAATGTATAAAACTTAAGTCAGAACTTACCCTATCTATGACGCCAAATTCTTTGGCTCTGGTGGAATCCATATAAAATGGTCTTCTCATCACGCTAGCAACAGTCTCCTCAGACTGACAACATATAATCAAAGTCAAATGATTGAACCTATGCCTTTCAAACCACATTTAATTGAAACTAGGCGAGGAAATTGGATGTCATACTCACATTTTCTGTGTGCTTAGCCAAGAGTTTCACAAGCGTATCCCTGTTTATAATTACCTGCAAAGAAAATGACATTAAATTTTTGCGAGCATCTTCAAAGAGACATCATAATTACTAGTTTAACAATTTCAGGGCTGCCACAAAAGAGATTAAAAAAAAATACAAGCAGAGACTTGAGTGAAATGTTTTCATGAATTTGTAATCACATTTTAAATGTTTAGTGGCTTGATGGACTATCGAATTTTCAATCTATCATGAAGATATATTAACACAGATCACATAGGTAACTTGATTTTAACTTTGTTCCATGTTCCACAACTGATATGATTACATACGATTGAGTAAAATCATCACCCAATATCTAGTTTTAAAGAACATATACGTGGTTTTAGAATGCTAGCTGTATTTGCACGACTCTGCAATAACATCCAGCATATGCCATCAAATCCATACTTTTCTGTTATAGGTTAAACGAAACTTGAATGTCATATGATTAACATCATCAAACACAATGGTATTGCTTTCAGATCTGGCAAAGTGGTACAATTCGTCTGAAAGGGAAAGTTATCAACACCCAGGCTCACTATGTCATCTTGATGATGAGGTGACCTAAGCCATGTATTAGCAATACTAATCAATTACCACGAAGAATAAAGACCAAGGGAACATAGCTACCCTTAAAGGGAAGGTTAGGTGATCAGTGATTGACAAACTAAAAATGGCTTAGGTCACCACATCAGCATGATGACGTGGTGACTTGAGTTGGATTACAATTCTTCCTTCAGGAGGCTCTTGCAGATAAACAAATAGCTTGCTCTGGAATCCAAGGTGGATCAATGATGCACAAGAAAATACAATGAAACGGGAAAGTGCGAGAGGAAAGATGGTTTACACAGAGCTCTCAAAAATTAACCCCAACAACACATTTTTTTGGTCCACTCACTTCTGTAAGAATGAGGTCAATCACCACAAAGTTATCCCCCAAATTTGAGTTGGGCTCTAGTCAAATTGTCTAAGAGTGATCAGATACTTTCCCATACTCTACAAAGTTATTGGATACGGCTAACACTCAGCACAATCGTGATTAAAATGCCTGAAATTTTCGCAATGAGTTCATTAAAAATGTTTGTCAAGAGAAGTCTGCAAAGAATGGATATATGATTGTCGACAAAATGTAAATGAGTTAAAAAAAATTGTAGGTCCAGAACTCCAGACTCGTAGCGTATAAGACTGCGTCAACCTTAAATCTCCACAAGCCACACCTATGGTGAGATCCTCATTAGGTTAGCATTATCTTCCATCCTCACAGATCTAACTTTCTCATGCCCTTATAACTTCAGGCCTCCTTCAAAATATACAATAGTTGGAAAGACAGTATTGTTAGAGTTATCCAGGTCTAATGAACCCCTCCAGAGTACAAAATACTCCAATTATAAGAACACAGTCAAGTAGTACAATTATGAATACAAAAAGAGTAGTTGTGATTCTGTCACGATCAGCAGACCACATATGATAAACGTGTAACTTTGAACCTGTTCCATACATATCTGCAAATACCACGAGAAAAAAGTAATAAACTTACCTCTTTGGCACGAATTGCAACATCGCTTGCTGGCATCAAGCCTGATGATGGCACACGAGGTTGTTGAATCATAGCTGACAAGTATTCAAAAGAAACAATCAATAGTCCTGTTTAAATGTACCAGAGAAGCTTCATGCCCTCATGAAGATGGAATTTAGAGCCAAAAAACCTTTGGCATGGGGCATCATGAATCTCTTCCCCTTGGTTCCAGCAGAGAGAAGCAAACAAGCATGACCTATAGCAGCCCCAACTGCAACTGTATGTATCTGCATTCACACTTGCAACCATGTCATAAATGCAGAAACGATGAGCGGAAAACCAAATCTCCAAAATGCAGCATGAGATGCAGGAAAAGCTAACTGAAATAGTAGCAGATATAGCCTTTACTGAAAAGATTGGATTGCAAAATAATCATCCACTCCTATTTGTTAGAGAAAGAAAATTCGCAAAGATACAAGGGACAGCTGATGGTTTCAATGCAAATAGTAAATAGACGATGATACAAACTGCCGTGCTTAACAATATCAGCTAGTAAACTTACCTCATTTTTCAACTGCATCATTGCATCATAGATGGCAAAACCTTCAGTTTCCATTCCAACCTGAAATTGACATCAGCAGAACCATGAGGGAAAACGGTTTGATAAATAACCACTAGAATCCTACTCCCAAATAAAATGAGAGTGAGCCTACTTTGAGACCTCAATACAGAATTCAATGTATCATGAAATGACCTGACCCTATGAACCACCCAAAGAGACCCGGAATCTGTAGGTGTTGAACAAGGATTATCAACCCTGAAACCCAAAAAGACAAACTAAATAACAAGAGTGGACCTTCCCAAAACACGACCAGAACCTGACCAGTAACAGACCCGAAAAGTACCCCAGCTAAATACCTGCTTGAGAGGTCAATACAAAAAACTAAATATGATCTTTCATAGAAGATTATAGAGACAAATTTCTTCCATGTTCAACGAAAAGCAGCATTCAAGTACCAGGTTGCCAAGACATTTTCCATACTCCAAGTCTCCATTTATCTTCCATGCTTAAAGGCAATTTAAATATGTTTATGATTTTACCTATTTAAATTCAGACAACCAGGAGTCCAGGACTTACATGTGTCGAACAACCAGCAGAAAGCATGAAACAAGCAAAGAAGAACTAATTAACAAGCTCAATTTATACAAGACATTATTCATCCCTATAGCATCATATTAGAGAGGATTAAAGATGTATAGCAGCAATTCCAAAACCATTGGGGTTGGTAGAAATGAAGATATATAAATTAAAAGAAACTAAAAAAACAGATCAAGCATAAGGCACATAATACAAGTCAAGGCCAAAGCAACTAAATGTATTGTGACTAGTAAGGCCCTCTATTAACCGGCCCTTCAAAGTATTAACTATTAGTATATAGGTACAGACAAATACAAGTTGGTGATTCCATCAGGCTTCTTATAACCTACAATGTCATGTCTGTAAATTAACCACACCACATTTCAATGCTCAAAGTTAGTCTAACTCAGATAGCTTGAATTGTATGCCAAAAACAGCTGCTCCTAAGAAGTTCGCTCCCAAGGAAAGAATTATGGACTTACTGTTTCACCATCATCTCGAGTAGTTCCAGTAGAATTTATGTAAATATATATAGGTTCCTTAGGATCCATCCATTGTAAGTACATCAACTCTGCAATAACAAGCTCGGTGACAGCGGGAACCAACTGACAAAACCAAAATATTGTTGTTACAATATAACAAGGATGATCTCACTTAACTATAAAGCAATGGAAATAGAGAAATTACATAAAAGCCTTTCACAGCAAAGATGGGAGCATCGCTGGGGGGAGGGGGGGCACAAACCTTATTGTATTTCCTGCATCTTAACATAAACCATAGCAAACATGTATTGTGGACATGGAAGGTTAAAATGCTCAACAAAATGAGTGGAAGTTAGCTAGCTTAGTTGGTAAGGTCTTTGGAAGTCGTAGTCACTACCAGGGTTCGAACCGTCCACAACAGTGCCCTTTGTGGCTCCAATTTAACCAAAAAATAAATAAAGACCCCATACCTAGATTAAACAAGATCCTTGAATCTATGTTTCAGCTTACTTCAGCTCCTCTAAATAAAGACATCACCTTCTATTAATTGATGTTGTCAGCAAACATTCAGCACCAGTAACTTTACTCGCACCATCTTACCATTAAAAACTTAAGATTATAACTTCAAGCAACTAAAGCCCCTTTTGGAAGAACCTCTTATGGTCTTCATGACCACTCCCACCAGGTCAGCACAACTTTGACTCCACCTGATTATCCGGTAATAATATTTCAAGTCATCAAGACCAAAATTTAGCAGTTACTCCACATCCTATATTGTGTATGAGAAAACATTTTGACAACTGCACCTATATTTCAACAGACATACTAATGTCTACTCTGCGGGGTAACACCTCACAATTGCACTAGCAGGCTCTAATTTTCTTCTCATGATGCCAACTTGCCAAGAGTTACATCAGAGACACAGACACCTAGATGTCTGCATTCATGTGACCACTTCCAAAGAAATTTTTACTCTCCAAATCCTCTTTGTTCTCCCACAAGATTGCATTAATATCTAAAATAAGAAATTACACCAACAAAGGACCTGGGGTTCTCCAAAAAAAAAAACTCAAGATAATATGGAGAAAGCTGAACATCAGTCAAACCTAAACCCTGTTAAGCACCCACAAAATAAGCTCACAAAGTAGCAAGAAAAGGGACTCTGTTCCACAAGGAACCCAACTAGGAATCTTGTTCGAAAGATCCTAGTTGTAACAACTGTGCAAGCATCCTGCCACAACAGCTTCCTCCTGTTGTGTCACCCAAAGTTATATCGCGCATATTTAAGTGATCACTAAGGTAAATGGAATGGATAAATCCAAATAATTCGCAATCCTGGACATATGTTCCACAAGAAAGAATCTACATCACAATGCAAGACATAAGCCTTCCTGACTCCCCACATCAGAAGCACATAACATATACATAAGGGTATAGCTCTCAGACAGTGAAAATTAACCTTAGGAATATTAGGAGTGAGATTTGATCAATCTGAGCATGAAATCCAATTAAACTTTTTACTCTTCTTTTGGCCTACAGATCTGCTTCTTTTGGCCTAATGATCTCTAAACAAGTAAACATAGTTGGGGATAAGTAAAGAAGACGAACATGATATTTTACAAGGATTGACAAGAGAATATGCCAGAAGAATCTTCCAACTCTACGATCTGCAGCTTCCGTACAAGAAACACCCTTTAGCACACGCATCAGATTGGAAGCTGACTCAATCATCGATTTCGGAGATTCCATTAAAAATGGAAATTTGAAGAAATACCAGTACTCTCCCTAACCAACAAACTATAAATTGGAGCATTGTGTAAGGTTTTAGCCTTTCGTAGATAATCTCCTCAAGCTGTAGAGCCACAACGCTAAAGAGAAAGAAAAACCACTGCTCCAATCTATTTATCACAAATGGTCATAAGTGACACTGAAATTATTTGAAAACATGCAGGGTTAATGAAGAAATGATTATTTACTAATAGCACAAACTCTTCCATCTCAATCATATATGTTAAAAAGGAAAGTTTGGAGGATGAAAAAATGGGAAAACGTCTCAGCATCAAAGTCCTCTAACTCTATAACTCCAGAATTAACACATATTATTACACATGCTGCAGAAACCTCCCCCCGGAGACTATCTAGTCCCAATTTATGAGTGCTCTTTATATCATCAAAAGTCTACATTACATAAACCCTCAATCAATATATAATTATCCTGAAGTAAGACTGATAGCTCAAGTGTACTTACTGGCATGCCAATATAAATTATTCTTCCATGAAGCAACAATGAAGGCAGATCTGGAGGAGGCCTCCTTGGCCTGTGCTCATTGTAAGAAACAGATCTTTCCACCTAATTTAAGAATCAAACAAGTTAAACGTCAAACAATATTAAATATATAACAAGACTCTGGACACTGAGCAAAAAGATAATATGCAACAACAAAGAGCCACAAACATTAGGCATACAGTAATCAACTAGCTAATGAAATATGAAAAAAAATAAAAAACGAATTAAAGAATCTGTGTTTAAAAAGATATTTTGCTACAGAAGGAGCATGGATGCCATGGTGCCCTTTGCACTCCCATACAAGCTTCTTTGTTAGACCAATATAAGCAATAAACAGAATGACACTATAGTTGGTAAGACAAATTAGATTTTCCAAAACCATGGACAAAAAAAAGTCCAGCAGTGAAACTCTGGTATACAAAGCGTAAACAGTGTTCCAGGACAGCTAAAACACATCAGCACACATGACTATAGTGTTAAAACTGATAAGATCACTCAAGAATTATGAACAAATAAATCATACATTAGAATTCTTGTATACAGCGCAATATCCGTCTTCCAGAATAACCACAACAAACATGAATAAAGAGAAAAGCCAAACCACAAGGTTATAAAACATCACCAACCATAAACCAAACCACTTTGGCGCAAAAGCGACACCACACAGCTAACGGATACAAAGTATACCAAGAACTCTCTGCTTTAATCAAGCACCAAATGAATTGCATTGACGAGAAAATACTAACAGAGAAGCAATCACACAACCAACAGGTCAACAGCTGGTGTGAACCTGGGCTCAAATATCCCGAATTCCTGATATGGAGTACCGCATACTTTTAATTTCGTCCACCCTAAACAGATTGCCATAGCTTCTATCCATTTCTATTTCTGTCCCTGATCTCAATTTCCGAATACCTCAAATAAATTCGGAATTCGCAGGGGGGGGGGGGGCAGCGAATTCTGTAACACTGAGAGGGACATACACATTAATCTCGCAGAAGTCACCCAAAAGTGTGTTGAAAATCAACTCGGATACCCTTATACAGTAACAAGCCATTTTTTCATTAATCCTCTTACTTTATAAACCCGCCGTATGCAAGACTGAGCTGTTGCATATACCACTAGCGTTATACTTAAACCTACAATCCAATTCACCAACGACTGTCTAATGCAATAACCAACAACATAGTCCATAAATTTCCCAAACATCCTCCATATTCGCTCCACCATATTAACATTCTAGTTCATCCACATGAGGTATCTCTATCGTTTCAGTACCTACTTCCTCCGTCCCATTCATTTCCCCCCACTTTCCATTTTAGGGAGTCCTATTCATTTCCTCTCGTTTCTATTTTGGGAGAAAAATAACACATAAAAACCACACAAAACACTTTCATGTACTTGTGGGCCCATATTTACTATCAGATATTTTCCACCTTTTAAACTTTGTTCCAAAAGCAAATGGGGGGAACTAATTGGGACGGAGGGAGTACTTTCGAAAATACCAAATTGCACCTCAACCTCATCCACCATATCCGTCGCAATAAAACTATGGGCAACGCTACATAGTCAAAGCGTAATTCCCCACACACGACGTGTTGGCAACTCCCGGTTGGTTAATTTAAAAGTCATTATCTAGTTAAAAACACTACCCTCTCTACTACTTCTCATACACGGCAAGTATGTATATCAGCTCCCATCAAATCACACAACAAAACAGAAAATTGCAACACCTCTTTTCCTTACGCAAAACAAGTCAAATGTGGTCAATCTTTTCGAAACATACATATTACACAATCAACAACTCCCAATCATTCATATTGGTTCAGCCCAAATTCTTATTAGAGACTGTCTACTTTAACCCCTGCAAGCTAAATCAAACCGAGCTCCCTCCAAGCCCAACTCAAATCAAATATATATATCCCTTTGTTGCGCCAGCATGCCTCTGTCTACTTTTCTGAAAAAAAAAAAGGGTCTCTCCCACGACTTTCTGGTTAATTAATTCAAAAAGTCTTGGAAATAGACGAAGCCATGCTGCCCCAACAAAGGCACATAAATCTACACAAATTATTAGAAAAGACCGTCTACTTTCTTAAGCTCCCTACAAGCCCAAATTAGTTGTAGATTTATATGCCTTTATTGGGCCAGCATGGCTGATAAAAGCACATGGTCTCTCCCAACTTAACTTGGGCTTCTAGAGAGCTAAATTAAATCCAACTTACAACGGGTTCGTCTATTTTCATAATAATAAAAGCAGACGGTCTTTTCTTTCCAACATCTAAAATTAATTAACCAAAGCTGATAAAGTAAAATGCCAAAATAAAGCTAAAACAAAAAGGACCTGAGCAGGGGTGGCCATGAGCTGAGGGGGTTCAAAGAGGTCCAAATACGGCGGCGTGTCGGGATTGAAAGGGCGGTTGAGGAACGTTTCGGGGTTCGCAGCGGCGACAGAAGCGAGTTTTTTGAGAAAGGGGTCCTTGGGGTTGACAGGTGGCATGGGGATTTTAGCACCAGCAGCAACATTCCTAGTGTTGCTGATTAAGCACCGTGTTTTAAATGTTGTTGTTTGTTTTCTTGAGGTTAGTGAGGTGTGTGTTATTGCGCAATATGGCATGGGCACTTGCAAACAATTTGCCATCTTTTGTATAGGATTTATGGGGGTGTTATCAGATGATTTTGGAGAAATGGGGTGTGAGTTGAGTGTGGGAGTTGATTACACTTGATTACTACTCCTGAGGTGAGGTTGAGCAGCAGGAGATGGTGCTGGGCCTTGGGCTGGGCCTAAAGTAGGCTGGAGACTGGAGAGACTTTGGTCATTAGAGTAATTAGAGAGTATATAGTACCCATTTTTACTCTCTAACTTTGGTTTTAGACAAATTATTATAAAAGACGGTCTAATTTTAAGTTTAAATTGGACGTGGTTACTGTTGGATCTAAAGTGGTCGTCGTTGAACATAGGCTCTATTTAGTTTGGGAGAAAATGGTAATAAGAAAAATGGTTTTTTGATTTTCCTTTGTTTTGGTTTGGACATGAAAAATAAAGTGGACAGTTTGGGTGGAAAATTATCTTACTCATAGTATAACAAATTTTCCCTCCCAATAGTTGGAATGCCCCATTTTCCCCTTCCCTGACTTCACTTCCCTTTCTCTCTCCTCTCTCCTCCTCCTTTCTCCTCTTTCATCTCTCCCCTTTCCATATTCCCCTTCTACAACCAAATAAAGGAAAATATATTAGAAAATTAATTTTCTCATGTAAGATGATTTTCCAAGAAAATGATTTTCTTTCAAACCAAACAGAGCCTTAAAGTAGCCACTTTTTGTTAACATTGTGATATAAGTGATACTCAAGCATGTCTAACTTTTACTTATAATTAGACGGTCTTATACAAAACTTTTTTCGTGATTTTACTATTCTTGGACTTTTCCATTTCTTTTTTACGGCCTTCGCCTCTACAATTCGACATCTCTAATTATGTAATTATGACAAGCAAGGTTGGCTCGATGATTTGGAGTTTAACATACCTTGGGGTTGGTCTGAATCCTCATATATCCCCCCTTCTCCCCTTGCAGCATTAGTTCCTCCATTGTACAAAAAATGAAGAATCTAAGCCTTCTATTATGACCTTTTTTGTACATTGCCTCCTCTTATATATGGCTTACAATTACTTTTAAGTAAGAAAGTGGATCACACGTGAAAATAGATGAGGTAAAATTCTCAATTACATCACATATCAAGAACTGATAACCGTGTTTTCGTTCAAAATACCGAGACTTGCATCCATATCAACCTACTATTCAAGCCTCATGATTATTACACCACCCACCATGTGTATATCTTCAACCTCATAAGACATATGTGGTTGGGAATTTGAAAATAAACCCACACGACACTATTAAATAGGCGGATACTTATTTTTCTATCTTAGTAGTCATGTTGTGTTTGCTCCTTTCAATAAAAAGAAAAACACAATATCAAAAACATGTGCTACATGTTACATTTGTAAGATTTTTGTGGATTCACAATGGAAGATTTTAAATTACCTAAATAATCGATAATATATGGTTCAGTGAAGAGATATAAAGTGTGGTGAGATGACATGAAGCAAGTATAATGTCTACACCACACTGTCGAGATTAAGTATAAAATTGTATATCTGTATTCATCGGACCACCCTATCTAACAATTATCCATACCCGCATCGTTGGAACTTTACCATTCTTACTTTCCCCACTGTTCTTCTATATACAAGTATCATGTGCTTCATTATCGACTAAACACAAAGCAAGATATGACCGTGTGACCGTGAATGTTCATCCTTCGGGTCTGTGTGACTCCAATGAATGGTCGTTTTCTTTGTGAATCAAACTACAGTCAGTTGATATATCAAAGTATCTCCATCGCTACAATGTTCTTGTTAAACCCTTCGTTGAAAATGGAACTTTAGTCAGATGATATATCATCTTTACTTCACTATGATGTTTTCGTTGAACTCATCCTTAGAAATAGTTAGCTGACAGATAACGTCATTCCTTCTCTGTATGGTTCTTAAACACATCATCAAACCCAAAAGAGTTCAATTGATCATCCAGATGAACCTTTTCGTATCAATAATTGACGTTATAATTCAGGGATAGTATTGAAGCCTACATCTAAAGTCGCACATATCAACAGATATCTTTGGTAACCGCGAGGAGGAAGAGTGGACGACACTGTCTAAACCCAAGCACTCGGTGAAGCTTTCTCTATTCATACTCGAGCATTCTGTCTTTTTGCAGCAGAGCTAGTAATAAGCGAGGAGGACTTCTATACAGCCAAAAACTCTGAAAACGCATTAAAGCAACCAAAGAACATGTCTGCGACATGAGAAATCATAGGAACAGTATGTACGACAACTTTTTAGATTTTAGTTTTTACATTCATGTACTACGGGTCTAATGAATGCAACCACCTTCCAAAGTAAACAACATGAAAACACCCACTCTCACACAGACAATGTAAAAAAACTGTATTCTTAACCACCAAAACTTCATTCAATTACCCAAAGTTCAGACACTATGAACAAGACTATATTCTAAAGAACGAGCACTTCCGTATCTATCATTGCAAAGCAACAGCAGCACCGTCTCCATTAGCAACTACAGGCTGTGCTTCACCTTCAGGAGCTCCAAACACCTCCGCAATCTTCTCAGTCGGAACCAAAGGCATATAGTTTGTAACTTTGTAACCCTTCTCAGCACCTACTTTCACAGTTTGGTTGTACTTCTCAGAGCAGAAGGCTGCAGTAGGAACCACAACCTGAGCCACCTGAGGGAAAAGGGGAAGACGGTTGAGTGATCGCCAAGCCGATACAGCATACTGCTCTGCTACAGGCTCATATTTGTTGTACATCTCCTTAGCTGTAGGCTCACATTTGGTGTACACACTCTTGGCTAATCCAGACGCAGTGTCCACAACACCTGCACGTTGGACATCTGAAGCCACGCCACGAGCCACCTCAGGGGCCTTTTGAGCAGCGCTGTATGCTCGGGAAGATACCTGCCTCACTACTGGTGGAACGCGATTGTCCAACTTGGCCACAGACTCATCAACCTAAAAACATCAACAAACAATGTTGGTTGCACAGACTAAGGAAACACAGGCTTCATTTAGACACGATAAGAGATTACGATCTTCTGATTTCCATGACGACAACAAAGTACTTCTACGACATAAACTATTTACTAGAATGTTCTTCATATCAATCATAGCTTCATATTTCCGAACTGTTAACTAAACAAACTTCTGACAAAGAGAACTAAGAAGCACAGCATTTTTATGTTTCAGATTGAACCCTATGCCAATGCCAATCTTACAGAAGAAAGTAACCAAGAACTAGAAACACATAAAATAAGTCGATATTGCAGCAGAAGTCACAATACTTGCATAGCTTCAAGCTTTTCGTCATCCCCGCAGGGAAGATGACTTAAGAATTACATACTAGTTCCACAAAAATTCTCAAAACTACCAAAACCCTTCCTGTTCTTTGTCTTATGATCATGAACAAAATACAAGGCAACAAGAACAGCAATAAGTAATCTGTGTTACACCAGTAAACAATGGCAACAACTCGTAATGGCAACACAAACAGCAATAACAATTCGCATCAAGATACACTTTGCTAGATCACTACACAATAGTAACAACTCAGCAACAAGGTACACGTGCTACATCGCTACAAAATGGCAACAACTAGCAATGGCAACATGAAGTGCACCAATAACAATAACAAAAATCTACCTTGCGATCAACGAACTTGAGGAGTTCAAGAGGAACACCATGAAACCGGTCATAAACAGGACCAACAACGGTCTTTACAGTACCCTCAACAGTCTCAACACCCGGCTTTAGGGGACCGGACTTGTCCTTGGCGTAACCATACAGATTCGAAAAGCAGATAAAAGCATGGAGCGCAGCAACATGAAGAAACTCAAGGTACTTCAATTGTTGCTCATCATTTCCACCCTTCTGCTACATGAAAACAAAAAACAATTCCGCAATCAGTAACCATCAACATACCCCAATCACAAATTCTTGAAAAAGACCGCCTACTAAACGAGCTCCCTACAAGCTAAATCGATTTAAGTTTCCCACAAGCCCACTTCAAATCAAAAATACATATCCTTTTGGGCCAGCATGGCTCCGTCTACTTTTATGATAAAAAGACGGTCTCTTAATCACTTCTACCAGCATTTATGGTCTAATTCCAAAAATAAAACATAAATTTTACTAAAATTTGACAAATTAATTCACTTCAGACATTAGCACACAAGTTCAACTGTTCAGACTTAATTAAAAAATGTGGAAATACACAAATATGCTACAAATGATCAAAACCCATCAAAATTACAAGCAATATAAACAGTCTAATATTCAATTCAGTCCAATTACATAATCAATCGACACACTAAAAAACCATATCATGAAAAAAATAAAGACAATCAAAAACCCTAAAAAACAATCGAAACCCTAAAAAAATGGAAAAGTACTAAATTAACCAAGCAAAACAATTAACGATTAAAAATCCCCATACCATCTGTTTTTCATGGGTAGAATCACCTTCTGCCATGACAATAAAACAATTTTCACAAACTTTGTCAAATAAATTTAAAAGATAATGAAAATATTTCGAGAAATATGATAAATATCACACAGGAATAAAGTTTGACGGACGTAAAGTATAAATATCAATAAAGTTTGTTATGCTAACTTAATAAATAATGACAAAAAGAGGGAGAATTTTCTTTTGTTTAAGAGATTTTGACGAAATTACGGGTATAAAATGGGTTAATGAAACGGAAGTATATAAAGGGGGAGGGTATAAGAGGAAAAGCCGCGTTTTCGCGGATTTTTAGTGGACCGTCTGTATGTCTGTGTGTACAATTTAATGATTTGTGGTTATTTTTGGGCGGTATTGACTACTTGGTCGTTAAGCTAACTAAATATTTTGTTTCCTTATATGTGTTCCTTTCCGTATATTGTGACCTGCTCACCTCACCTCACCGCCTTTATTGTCTTTCTAGGTGAAGGTGTTAGAAGTGTCTCGAAACTTGCTTGTGTTTCGTTGAGGTGTGATAGCTCTATATTGGTAATGAGAAAATCATTGAAAAAAAGGAGCTCATTTTTATCATAAAATTATACAATGTGTTATGGAGAATTCAAAATTTTTGGAAGAGACTCTCTATTTGTAAGACGGTGTCATTTTCGTCCAATAAAGACACATAGATATATAACTTGACTTGGATTTTTAGGGAGTTAAAGTAAATTTAGCTTATAAAAAATTCGTCTACCTTAATAATAAGTTTTTCTAATAATTTTTGATAAAAATAGGCCCTATTAGACTATCGATATATGGATTTTTTTGTTTCTCTTCCTTGGCCGACTTATTGTAAGGGGACTAGATCACATTCTACGGGAAGGATCCTTTTTTGTGTACTAGTTCATTGTTGGCATGTGACGGTTTTAATTTGGGGAGAGGTGGTGGGCTACCAATTTCCGATCTTAAGATATGCTTTTTTATGGGTATGGCATGGAGATAAGTTATCCTTGTTCCATGTTTTGAAATTCTTTTTCATGTTACGATGTTGGAAATGCAACTGCTATAGTTTGTACACAAAATGTAATCAAGGTGTGTTTGGTACTAGCTATTGATTGAATCGCACCTAAAGNNAAAAAGAAAGAATCGGAATTGATTACTTATCTTCTTTGATAGGTCGTGTTATTTGCTCATAAAATATCAACTAACTTGAACTTTAAGATTATTTAGTAACATTAGCTTAAATGATCATCAATTACTCGAAATAATAACCCACATGAATAGCTTATCTAAGAATTTATATCACTCTACATATCCCGTCATCTTCTCAATTTTCAACTATCTTTCAAATCGGTTTTGTCAAATATAACCAAAATATATCCCAACTTAAGAAATTAATAGTTGGAATTGAAAAGGAGGTGATATGTGATAAATTAGCCCTACTTAATAAACTCGGAGATATAGTTGGCAAAGACTAATTGAAACTATCTCCCAAACGTTGTTATGAGGTTATGACCTTATGTGACCAAAAAATATATACTGAGCTAGCTAGCTTGATATGACTATATTGCTACATGTGTATGCATTTGGGTAAGCCATACTAGTTCGAACATTGACCCGACACAAGAAAAAAAAGAGCTATTAGAAACCTGATGGCCCACAAAAACAAACATAATAGGACTAAATCAAACTATACCAATACGAAACCAAATGACAAGTTTTGACAAAAGAGGCATATTAATCAGCTCAATCATTCAATGTATGGTTTAATATTAAGAAAAGATAGGTCATCCACATCTTTGATCAATCATTACAATGAGATCATATATTTACCAATGCACATTGTTCAAATTATAGTTGGGTAATGGATACTAATGTGATATAAGTCGGAGTCATATTTCCAATAACTAGAGGTGATCATTGGATTGACTAACTCAAGTCCGTCATGTTCGGGCTTCAAGCCAGGTTCTAGCCAAAGTGTTTTTTTGTGTCTTATTATCGATTCATATATCAAGCTAGGCTTTAGCCAAATAAGGCTTTAAGTATGGCCAAAATATTGGGTCATTTCACAGGACCACCGTGCTTGACCTTTTTCTCAAACCTGACCCAAAATCGATTGTCGGATCACTTTGATCAGCCTTATCATGACAAATTAAGACAAATTTAGATGGTCACTCACTAGAGTATGATATCGTGATTAAAATGAGAAAAAATTTGTCTGGACATAGAAATAGAAAAAACAAGTATGATCATGTTTCAAATGAGATGAAGAGCCCATTTAGGTTGGCTCAATTGGTTAAGTTGAGTAGGATTTTTCTTGGTCTTAAGTTTAAATCCTAGAGTGGCAATCGTTGAAGGAATATTTGTTTGGGATATTTGTTACTTAAGTCAAAGGGTCTCACACTGAAATTAGTACAGTTAATATGTTGTGTGTGGTTGCAAGCTATGACGCATACTCAAGGATTTACCCATAGCATATCAGAGATAACAGTTACGGATTATCATATTATTAAAAAAATAATACATGGACCTTATCGCTCAAACCTTAAGAGGAAAAAAAAGGATGATTAATCACACGTGGGCTTCTTGGAGATTACCTGCCTAACGCATTAGAATATGACCAATAAGCGGAATGGACTCAACACGATTGTGCAATATGGACCTCTTGCAGTCTTGCTGACCAGATTACTTAACCTTGAGGTATCTAGCACTGTTATGGTAGTCAGGTACATATTTTGCATAATTGCTTAAAGCAAAGAAAAATTTGTCAAAAATAATCTCAAGTTTACCTCGTCTTCTACAATTAATCCCAAGTTTGGGTTATTCCAAAATAATCCCAAGTTTTGTTCATATTTTCTATTTTTGGTCCAAGTGACCTGCAAACAGGTTCGGTCGGTAAGAAAATGATGACATGTCACAACAGTGTCAATATCGAGGGTAAAGCTGTCTTTTTACATAGACAAAGCATGGTTAAAGGGGTAATTTGACTTATCCTTCTCCTTCATCACCTCTTTCCCACACTCCCCAACCTTTTCTCTCTCCTCTTCAAGGTTCTCCCTTCTCCTTCATCACCCCTCTTCTAGTTCCCTCCCTAACAATGGCAGCCACCCCTCCCAACAACCGTATACACAGTAATCATCATACACCATTCCCATCATGAACCCACTCATCACTACACAACCCCACCACATATTTAAACAAATAATTCATTGCCCCTCTAGATGGTTGTGGGCTTGTGGCTATAGAGTACTTGTGGTATCTAATAGGATAACTGAGTCGGTTGTGGGTAGTTATGTTCGATTGTGGGATAATATCAATGGGTAGTGGGATAATGGTCTTGTCTCGTGGGATATTGGCGGCGAGGCTGATGGTGAGTAATGAGAGCCGCTTGTTGTAGCGTGGCGACGGTCATCCTCCATCAACTCTTATCCTCAAATTCATCCTTGATCAAACTCCAATTATCGTGACATCACCACTAACAATATTGCCCAGCCTATCCCACCACAAATCTGAACAAGGTTACTTTGATTTGGTCGTAATTGTATGTTGAACTACCTTCTCATCTATGTCGGACACCTACAGATATGTTTTACGATGTAGGGTCGGGGAGGTGGGTTGACGAGAACTAGTTGGGTTTCAGGGAGGAGAAATTGCGAGTGAGTTTCGGGGTTGAGTGGGAGATGGTGTTTCACGGTATGGCGGCGGATCGAAGGAGGATCGATGTTATGTTTGGCCGGAAAATGTGGTGGTGGGAGTTGCTTTTGTTGTTGCTGAAGGAGGAAAGAAGACGTAGTTGAGGTGGAAATGGAGAATATAATTATAAAGGACATGTGACTGGATTTTAACGGGCGAAACCGGTAACTAGGAACAAAAACTGGAAAAATGAATTAAACTTGGGATTATTAATGAATAATCCAAAGTTGGGAATATTTTTAGACAGTCAAACTTGGGATTATTCTGGACAAATTATCCTAAAGCAAAGTATGCAACTTTCACATTTTTAATATTACATATGAAAAGAATTAGCTCAAGTGGTTGGAGCTATCTTACTCAAAACATGTGGTTAGGGGTTCGATTTTTATCTGCGACTTTGTGCGCTTATTTCATACCAAAAAAACATTTCTAATATTACAATTTTTTTTTTATAATTTCTCTATTTTAACAAAAAAATAATTTCGGATTTTAAATTAAGTATACTGATTCCATTAAGTTATATGTTGAAAAACTCAGCCTTTATACAACTTACATTGAGTAAACTTAATGTAATCGAAGTCTGCATTCCACGCAAGTTGAACAACGTCATAACGCCTTGTCTTTGTGTATAGCATGGGGTAACAATCATGTCTCAATTTTGATTCTTTTGTGATGCAATATTTTTGTTTAAATCATCATTGTGTGAGCTTCCCATAAAATTATACGGAGTAACTTTTAAATTAAAATTATAATACGACAATAGTTGATCACTGCTAACTTTTTTGAGTTATACTCCTTTCATTAAAGACCCAACTTTCTATTTACTTTATCACACTTTTTGAGGTGGTACTTTGACCATTAATAACGCAATATATAAAATTAATAAAAATAAAAACACAATGAGTGGGTTCGTATTAAGAAGAGCTTTGACAATAATAAAATCTATATATTTTTTATTATACATTTTTAGTTATTGATGGTCGAAGTATGTTTTCAAATAGTGTAAAAAAACAAAATTAAAGATATGAGTAATTACTAAAAAGGTCTTGAAGGGAAAAAAAAGTTTTAAATTTTTTTGATTAGGTTAACTATTTAGAAGGTTGCCTATTTTGGGTCACCTCATAGCTTCTACTGTTCTACACATACAAAGGAAAAATGTTTGTTTTTGTTAATTGGGCTTCATTCCTTGCTTTCCTTTTATTTGGGGCGTTAGGACGTGGTTGGTTGGGCAATAGCCCAACTCATCCTTCCACTGGTAATTGAACCAAATTATACAAGGGGTTTGTAACCATGATTGGGTACGTACAACTGGACAAGCTTTTAGCAATAAGGGTACAAAACTACAAGCCATCAAAGAGGCCTATGTCAGCCACCCATCATAGTTCTGCACTAGTGCGCTACTATTATGCGCAAGTACATCCTTCTTAACTCATCACACTACAATTTTAATCAAACGTTGAATACCATAGAATCTCGAGAAATGATAGGCCCCGAGCCGGATGAAATCTTCCTAGAGCGGCACTATAGTCCAAAAAGATGGAATACAAATTTGTATTTATACGGTATATCTGGTTGACTACTAGTACAATATACTGACTAACTAATACAACATAACCAACCTCATCCTCCCTGACAACCAACCCCCTTCCCACTCCCACCCTTCCACCAGCCTACCCACCCCCTTCAACGCACCTTCCCGGCCACCACCCATTCCCGATGGGGCCTTAAGGTTGATAAAAACCCAAATGAGTTGAGCCATCCCCACTTTATACTCAAAGGTGTTAGGAGTTTAGTTTGTTCGGGATCGGCGGCGAAGCCGACGGAGTGAGGCCGGAGTTAGGGTTTAGGGTTTGAATATTAGCGCCGCTAACTTCAAACTCTAAACCGTAACTCCGGCCACAACAACTCGTCGGAGTTTATGGGGTTGTTGGGGTTGGAAAGGTGGTTGAATATGGAGGTTGTGGTGAGGGAGGGTGGTTGGTTATGAAGGTTGTGATGAGGAAGAAGAAGATGAGAGGATGTATACAAAGAGTATTTAAATACACTGACATATTGAGAAATACCTGGTTTTTTGGACTTTACTGTTGCTCTAGGCACAATTTTCCCAGAGCAGCTAGGGGAAAATCGCGTCTCATAGAATATCTACTCTAAGGTAAGTTAGTACGTAGTATCTTGGAAAATACAAACCCTCCAATCTAATATTGTCTTACAAGTAACAACCTTCTCAATTCATATCATATTATCATGTACAAGAAAGTATAAATAGATTCTATGAGATTACACTTAAGTGGTACTGGTGCATTTGATCACCACCTAAGCTAAAGCATGCAAAGGTCATGTTTGGTGAATGGCTTTATGGTTGGCTTTTGGCTTTTTATTTGGTCAAACAAGCCAACACAAGTGTTGGTAAATGACTTTTTTAAGCCAGTTTTTAAGGAGCTGCTCTGAGCAACTTTAGTTAATAGTTGTTGGACCCACATTATGGCCATGTTTGGTAAATAACATTTTGGTTGATTTTTGACTTTTGGCTTTTTAATTAGTCAAACAAGCTATTTTAGCAAACCTTTTTTGCTGTCTTCATATCGAGTCTAGATCGGTTATCCATTACTACCTAATTCAGTCATCACCAATTCGAATGTGGGACAGTTTCAGACCTTTTTTCAAATCGGGTCAATTTTATACCACTAATAAAAAAGTTGCTCATTTTTAGTAAATCCCCGGGGTATGTAGAAACCATCATCCACACAAAAAGTTTTGATGGCTAGCAGAGAAATTTGACATTTATGTCATCAACAAGCCCTCAAACCTAATTGTGTGAAACTCCTTTATTCAAAACATGTACATGAATGCAGATATTGATTCTATATGGGTCAATTGCCCTTAAGAGGTGCATTGATCACCACCTAAGCTGCAAACTAATCCAAATTTGCAAAGTATTCTTGCAATGTGAGTCAACTGGGTTATTAACCTTGTTGCAAAATAAACAGCTGTTTAACTAGCAGATCAAGTTGCAAGGAGTACTAGCAATGCCATGCGCCCATGCCCATTGCCCACAAATAAGTTCCAAAAAAGGCTCATAGTTGCAAAAGAGAATTGAACTTCAAAACTCTAACTAAATGAGGTCTCCCATATGCCGTTGTAATCACAAATACGGAGTAACTGACTAATGGAATATGAATGGTGTATACATAAGCAAGACTTCTAATAGTTCTAAACTAATAGAGCAACGTTTCCTTCCCGAGGATGAAAGGTTGCTCACAGATCTTATACTTTCCCGTCAATTCGACATTTGTAGTTTGTAACATTGAGGAAAATGTCAAGAATCTAGAAGGGGTCCATTCGCCACAAATTGTTTGGCATATGACAACAGACAGCCACATTTGATAATGCACAAAAGATAGGAAATGGACCCCTCCCCCCCTCTCTCTCAATCACACAGCTCATAAGTTCTCAACTAAGGATTTAAAGATGACAATTCATCAACAGCATCTCTTTGAAGTTCATGATGTTTCGCAGTACCCTCCGTTTTCAAATCATTAGGTACAACCTTCCCATGTGAATGTCTTTAGTCATCAAAAATAAATAATCTCACAGAGCAATTAAAGTGCAACCAGAAGGCCATCAAATTCCAGCCATCAAAATCGTATAATAAAGTTCATTGTAGGAAAAAGACCTTAAAATTAGTAATGACATGGTTGGTGGATCCCTTTCACATTAATCTCTGATTATTCAATAACCATCAGTATAAGATGACAATGGCCATATGCTTATTCTGCCACCTCATTAATCCACTTCCACAGCTGGGGAGCAGAACCTCCTCCCATAAAGGAGCAAAGGACACCCAAGGAAAAAAAAAGTAACAGAGAAAGATATACGGAGTATGAAAGTAATTCCCAAATAAATAGCGGGTCAGAACTAGGAACTTTAAGCTCTAGTACTTGACTGCAACATCAACGACAAACACACAATATGGAGAGGTCCTACTTTAGCTGAAGTCTAGGGAGGTCCAACATATACCCAACCTTACCCCCATAAATAATCAAGAATGACTACTACTCTACTAGTACTATACATTTGAGTTCATGATAACTTTTTAATCTAGTCTAGCTAAGAAATTAGATTAAAGATGTTCTAGAGGTTTGATGTTTACAAAATCCACCATTCTACCTTGTATTCTTCTCCTAAATTCCTAATTTCATCAGTAAGACAAATAATTAAAAATCCTCTGTAAAGAGACCATGTGGTGAAACCTGAACAATCAGTTCCCACATAGGCAACAACTAGATGTGCTTTCCATTAGTGAAGCAGACGGGCTAACCTACTTTCTAACTATAGATATTTCAATTTATCTAAGCAACTACAGATCAACTCTGAATATGGAAATCTGATAAACAGATTTTTGACACCAGAAGATTGTATAACTAGTGCAAAAAAAGGTACAAAACCAATCTACATTGAGCCAAAAATGCAGGCCGAACGAACTAAACAAACTAAATTTCCTTCATTTCTGCAAGAAAGTCACACCCTACTTATCACACACCCAACCATTTCCTGAACCAATGAATGTCTGGGATGAAGTGTTTACCACCTCAGAATCTTACAACCCCCATTCCTAAATGACTACACCTTTGATTCCTAGTGAAGCGGGGTTTGGCGAGGTCAAGATGTACACGACCTTATTACTCCGCTAAAGCCGGACTTTGGGGTGGGGGTGGATGGCAAAAGAGCCCTTTTTCCCAAAGAGCCCACCTTTCCCTCTCCACATCTATACTTTCCTTGATGCTTAATACTGAAGACTCTTACAAGTTACAACCCCCCCCCCTCCTTCCTAGTGAACCGGAGTTTGGGGAGGTCCAGAAGTATCCGAAGCCACAACACCGGTTGAGCCACAGTCTAGGGGAATGACAAAAGAACCATGAACTATTCCAATCTAAATAGCTAACCTTTCCTAGTTCACATTAACTTTCTCACCTCAATGCATCACTTTATCCAATTCTTTTCTTGTTCCACCTTTTCCTCCCTTCACAAAGGCAAGTAAAGGAGCCATGAACTATTCAATATTTCAAAAACAAAGCAAAGAACCTTCAATTCAACATCCACAAGTCAATGTCAAAACAAAAGCATAAACAAATGGTATCAAAGATCAAATCAAAGGCAAAATTCACGGAACACTTGTCCTAAAAACTTCTAAAGAACTCTCAACCACTCACTCTCCTATCACTTAACCTATCAATTGCATTTCTATTTGCCCTCAAATCTTGCTCAAACATATCATGAATTCATGATCACTCACAAAAAGCCTGTCCAAAAGATCATTACTTGCCAATCAACAAGTGGCAGGGGCAAAAAGGGAAAAGGGGACACAAAATCATGGGAACAACAAACTCCTAGAAATGGACTCAATCAAACAGACCAAAGTCAAAAACTTCTTTCACACCTCAACTACATTTCTATTTCCCTAAGAAACTCATTTACCAAGAGACATTACCCACCAATGAAATAATGAATCAACCAATAATAAGTTAAAAAAAGCACAAGACATCATGATATAAACACCATTTTAATTTGACTAGGTAAAAATAATGAAACTTCACACAATCAAGCAATCCACCCACCAAACTCATCAACTTTATACACATGTATCAAACTAATAATGCAACTAATAAATGCCAATGAGGTTTCGCCAAATAGCCCATAACGGTAAAGACTGATGTGTTGTGAACGTTAGGTTACATGTTCGGATCCCCCCCATGTAACTAAAAAAAACTAATAATGCAAACCATAAATGCCAATGAGGTTTCCACAGTGGCAAAAGACTAAGACAGATGTGCTATAAACGTTAGGTCACATGTTCGGATCCTCTCCTCCTTCGTAATCATTGTATCTAATAATGCAAACCACACATTAACATTATAGTAAGTGTCACACCCAAATTAATAAGAGACATATAGTAGTAGTAGTAGTAAAAAGAATGAATAGAATCTTGTATAATACACTCATAAATAACAAAAAAAATTTATAACAACATTTTAACCAATCAACAACAACACTACTTAACCCATCATTTTTTTTTATCCATCCATCCATGTATACCATCACAAACCCCCCATCATTTCACAAATACAAAAATAAAATTACATCCCTTTTTTTTTGTTCTCCCTTTTTTGAAATAATATCTCAACTTAGCTTCTCCTGCAACGAGTGATAGCAGAGCAGCCACGTCGGTAAGGGTTAGCCTGCGCACCAGGGCGACAGTTATAGTAGCTGGCCCCACGCCTTGAGCAGGGGACTCTGTTCCTGTTGAGCGCACCATAGCTAATGTAACTCCCTGTTGCTAAAATACGCCTGTGCACTTCTGAGTCCAGCTCGAACTCTTCCTCACCACCCAAACACTCCCCTACTGTTCCCTTACACCCAGATCCACCCCCGAACAAACCCACCTCGAACTCCCCGCCCCCATCTACGGCTGATATCATCAGGAAGATTAATCCTACGGCCAGGATTAACACCACCTTTGTTGTGTCGGCCATGCTGTATAAGTTAACACCCTGTCTGGTTTAATGTAATGTTGGGTTGGGTTGGGTTGTACTTTTTTGTTTTTTTGTTTCTCTCACTAGGAAGACAAAAGTGGTTTGTTTGTTTGAGTTGAAGTGGGAACGGCTAGTTTGAGTTAGGGAGTGTTTGGTTGGTATTATAAGTAGAGGAGGAGTAGGGAAATTGGACCTTCTATTCATGTTATTTACGATTTTTGCCATTTTGTTTTAATAAATAAAAGTTTGAAAGTTTGACCATAAAGTAATGCAAATGATGAGTAGTTAAGAAGACGTGTAAGGAGAAAGGGGCAAAAGTTGAATGAAGCAGGCGGCACCAGCAATGAACGACTATAGTAGTATGAGGAGGTTGGGGTTAGGAGGATATTCTTGCGTGACAGTTGTTTTATGTTTTGTATAATGTATTAGCTCATCATTTCTTGATTGAAATATTATGGATTATGGTGGTGGTTAGTTTAATGTCATTTGATTTGGTAAGGAATTTGGAATGGGTTTTAGTTTTGATTCTTGACTTAATTATAAAGGTGGATGTGTGAAGATATACCGAGTGTGTCCAAAGTTTAGCGCGACTTTTAACAACTTGATTGAAGTCATACGAGAGTTTAAAATTGAGAATAATAAGTTCTACTTTAGATATGCAATTGTGCAAAATATTTCATTGTACTACGGTCTATATAATAAAGCGAAAATTCAAAATTCTAATATGTAGTTGTATCATTTTAGATGCAATTCAAAACCATTTACAAATATAAATTGCGTTATTCATGGGACTTATTGTGCAGATATATACTAGAATCATATATTAATTTTTCACCCCTAAAGTAAATACTTTAGGTATTTTGATATAGAAAAACTAGTCAAAGATGATCAAAATTCACATTTCTCTTACAACTGCTCAATGCTACATTACCTGATTTGCTACAAATATTTTGTGATCAATGATTAGGATGAATAATATCCTAGTTCTTACATTATGTAATTTTGTAAGAGCAAACTAAAAGTCAACATCAAGAGAAAAAGACCTTACACTAATCAACTTAATATATTCATAACAAAAATGTCGTATATTCTTTACAAATACACATATAATACACATTTGATGCCCAAATATTAGAAAGTCTACTAACAACCACCTAAAAATTCATCCATATCTCTCCAATATTCCCTGTTGGACCAAACTTATTTAGAACAACCCCATTAAACAAAAAAAAAGTCAAAGTAACAAATGTATGAATATTGAAAATGCATATATGCATCAAATTCTGAATTATATCTAATACACCACCAAATATTTATCATCTACAAGTCTACAACACACATACTCTCTTATGTCTTTTGACTATTTGAGTGAGATCTCCAACGTACAACATACAATGTAAAATGATCAAAAGAAACTCAATAGAAACACAAAAATATGTAGTAGTGTATATATATAGGTAGTAGAGAATGAAATACGATAATAACAAGTTTGTTCCCTTTTATGATGAAAAAATTATTAAGAACATATATAATAATTCAGTCCCTTTTACAGCGAGTAATTTTACTGCACCCGCGTTTGTAAGGATTGGCCTGTGCACCAGGCTTGCAGTTGTAGTAGGAAGCACCACGTCGAGAGCAGGGCACTTTGTTCTTGTTTAGTGCACCATAGCTAATGAATTTCTTTTGAGTAGCTAAGATTCGCCGGCTTGTCTCTGAGCCAAGCATGAACTCCAGCTCCTCCAACTCGTCCCCAACTAGGCACTCTGCCATGGACCCGTTGCAAACAGGTCGGTTCATAACCAATGGACTCACTTCATTTGCATGAACTGTTAGCATGCACATGACAAAGGAACTAATGGCTAGGATTAAGAGAAAGGCCCTTGTATTGGCCATGGTTGATATCAAATATAATCTATAGAGGCTTTTGTGTGTGAAATTAGAGGATTAATGTTTGGATGGTTTTTAGATTTATAAAGTCGCATACAAGAGTACGTTTACGAAGCCAACTGATAGAGATGTGTTTGTAGTCCCATGCATGTTTTCGTGTAATGCTCAAGCACTAACTTTGTCTACCTAGAGAACCATTCTTGCAGGGAAAAAATATATTAATGTTGATCTGATATTGTTAAAACTATGATACGACTATGTGTTATTGTGTTTCACCTCCGTATACTATTCAACCATCAATCGATTGCGTATGTAAATTGATTGATATTACATCGTTAATGTTATAATTAACTAGACAAGTGACATGGTTAGGGTTGTTCCAAAGTAGTCCCAGGGATTGATCCGATTCGGTCTTTGATTATTAAAATTTGGTAATGCGATATTCAGTCTAGCCCAACGGTTTCGTTCAAGTAATTATTTAACCAGGCAAAAAATATGTCATAAAAGAAACCGAAACGGATGATGGATTGGACCATATCGGTCTTCGGTCCTTGAAAATGTGGAATCTTGTAACCCAACAGGTTCGGTTTTATACCGATGAACAACCCTATAGGCATGGTAACCGATGATCATGTGAGGAGGTTTATGACGACCATTTGTGATAAATATTTAAATAAAAATATTAATTGGTGATGATAAAGTACATGTATCCTTCTATTTTTGTGATTTGTCTATGAGTTGTATTTATTATTTGCATAAAATATTAATAAAATAATTAGTTAAAACATATAAAATTTTCAAAGTACTTTAATTTCGGGATTATTTTCATTACAATACTTCTTGACAAAACTACAGTACTATAAGAATTTACCAATCAATAACAAAGTGGACTTTGTGAGCATAATAATTCTCTCATCTCCACCCAACACCAAAAACCACTAACTTTCAAATTGCAAGTAATGCATTAATATTGCTTTCAATATGAGGGTATGACGTGGTCAATATGACTTGAAAAATTCACCACTATTTCTAAAAATTAAAAATGTGATTAGTAAAGCTGATTGAAAAGTTACCAAAACATGAAACAATACCTGAAATTTGAAAAGCTTAAAGATATCCTAAATTTGTAAAGCAATGAGTTTTAGTGATTTACATAAATGCTTAAATATACTCCTCAAATTGTGAGAAAAATCAAGTTATGAGGGAAAAAACAGAGGTACCACGACGCAAGCTTACCAACTCTTACAAATTCTTCCAAAAATTGTGTAGCTACCTGCAAAGCAACTGACGCCAAAGTTCGCGTCTAGGACTTTAGGAGCACATACGGCGAAATTCGGAAGGGTACTTTGGTGAAAATAAGAACAGTCAAGGGTGTGCTTGTAATTGCAATGACTCAAGCCCTGGATATTAACCGAAAACGCGTTTTCTCTTTGTTTTCATTTTTCTTATGTAAGGAATGTGAGTGATGTAATGCATGTAAACAATCACCTCCTTCTTCGTCAAAAAAAAAAAAAAACAATCACCTCCTTCCCGCTGAGTATAATCCATGGCAAGTCCACCACAGTTGGGTTTCTCTTTTGAATGAAAGCCCTTAACCTTTACCATGTCGCCATCGTTTCACTTTAAATTTTTGTTTTGGCTTACAATGTTGCTGTAAACTTTAATTTTTATAAATAATATTCGTTTTAGAGTTTTTTTTTAAGGCAGCCAATAACAAAGAGTTGATCGTTTAGAGATTAAAGTACATTTTAATTCAAATAACTAACCTATTTGAATCCTATTGGTATTTATCCTAACTCATTTTTTCTATCCATTATAGAAACAAATTACACTGATTACTTTGTACATCTCTTAAAACTGGATCACGTCTAATTGTGAATCAATTTCAGCAAAAAAACTCTTACGACAAATAAAAATATGTCTTAGATCGGTCTAATTTAATTCTAGCAATAATCATCCTATTAATTTATTCATCATGTTGTTTCAAAAAAAAAAAATTTATTCATCATGTTAAGTTGAATGTTTATTTAGATGTTACATTACACAAGTTTATGAAGTTATGGCGTTGTAAATGAAGATATTATGACATTCAGCGGTAAGCTTAAAAATACACAATCAAATTTTGATATAGGCTATATATTCCTTTAGGACCTAAGCTTGTGTTTACTGATCAAACAAGAGAGAGATTATTTCGAATATGGTTAATTTAAATTTACATCGAACATGGAATAATGAACGGAAGACGTGAGAGGAAGTGATCTACGTATAAAGACATGAGTTAGGCGCAAAGAATAAGAGGCTTGAAAGATGGGTCCACAAATGCCGTCGAGGCCTGACTTACAGAAATTAAATATTGGGCCCTTCTTTAATAAATGGGAAATATCGACTACGACGCTTTTTGCGCGTAACAAACCCATTTTTTTTCACTCCTAGCCTCCTAGGCCACACTCTTCTTTTTTAAATACATCTTCTGCTTTGAATAATTTACATACGGAGCATTTTTTTATGAATCATTTTTTTTTTCTTGTTATTTTGAGGGATCATCATAGGAGTAAGAATTTTGAAACACCAAAGTATATACGGTTAGTATTTTGGATAGATAAAGAGAGAGGAAACTTCATAAGAAATAAACTACATTTATTTCAAAATAGATGCTATTTTTAGCCTTCTTAGGACGACACTATTATCGTTATTTATCTCAAACACATTGAAAAATTTATCAATTATGAGTATATCCTTACATTAACTCTAAAAGCTACTATTATAATATAAACATCTTATTATAAATTCTTCATATAATTTGAGAGAAACTTGGGGATTCATGTATTGTCCTAGAAAAGTTAAAACAAAATCTATTTGAAATATAGGGAGTACGAATCAAATTATCGCCCATACTAAATTACTAATCCACGCAACCCTCATTACATTTCGTTTTGGTCTCATCATAATCTGAGTTCTAATAAAGGGAATTGCTTGCCAATTGCGCTCCCATGAAGAAACAAGACATACAATTTTGCGGAAACACCATGACATGCCTGTAAAAAGTAAACATGATAGACAACAGTTATCTTAAAAGTGAAAGGTTCATATAATCAAGCCATATAATGTGGGTTACAAGCTCTGTGGTCTTCATACTTCATGAAAATTTGCTTTAGAAAAAAAGCTCATTATTGCAAATTGTCCTTCCAACCAATCATTGGGCCTTCTAGATATGGCCCCACAATTTATAATTCAATGAATGCTTAGCATCAAAAGATTAGGAAAAAAACACGCTTAACAGCTCCAATGGCTGTTTGCTACTGAAATCTGACTATTCTAAATTCTAAACCTAAACCAGAAAATATAAACTAGTAAATGTAGCTACTTTCATTGCCATCCTGGCATGTGTGCTTTATTCGAGGATAATTACAAATTGTAGATAATAAACAAAATGAGAGCTACATAACTTGAATTTGTTAAGCAACAATTGTTTTTGATGGTCCAACCTGTGTGCGGCTCTTCTTAGAATGATCAGCGTATGATTCATCTAATCTCAGCCGTTTAGTTCCTTGGACATAGTGCTCAAGCGTTACAGTATTCAAACACCGATTCTATTATATAACTGGCATAGATTTTAAGACAGAAATACATTGCAATTTGCAAACCAATCATGAGCTTGGAGTGCTACAGCTGCCAAGACACTGCCAGACATTCACTTAAGAATCTTGCATATCTACTAGTTATTATATGAACTCACTATAAGTAGTCCGGCCATAATCCATATGGAATGACTTAGTATGCTGAACATGGTCATGGGAGCAGTACCATCTGGTCCTCTTGATCCATGAATCATATGAACTTATGAAGTCATGTATATCTTGACGTCTGTCTTCACAGCCTTACAGAGACAACAAATTCTCATTCTGCAAACAATGAAAAATATATTCAACTTCATCATCACACAAACCAGCTCAGTAGAATAAGTGGATGAGTGGATGACCCATACGCTGTCCAAAGATAAATAAGGCGTACTGCAATAACTTGCGCAGGAGATGGATATTTCAAGAAATAACGAGTGTCAGATTAACATGATATGGAGAACTTTCTAGGAGGAAATTGATTTTTACACTCCCCTTTTTTATTTTTACACTCCCATTCACCCCTTTCATGTGAGAGCACAGATTCCTGATCTACTCCTCTCACATGAGAAGTGTAAAAATCAAATGGGGGAGTGTAAAAATCATTGCCCTTTCTAGGACTTTAGATTTAATTGTCAACGTCTCAAAATAGTTTGAGATATTGATCTTGACAGATGGAATAATAAAGTTTCAATCAGGAATAGGCTCTCAACATAACAAAAACTCGTTCCATCAGTCAAGCAAAAACAAAAGAAAAACATTCTAGCCAGAACTTCCAAAGGGACATATTACCAAACTCTGTTGGATAAGATTAGCAAAACTACTGCGCGTATTTAGTTTTACTAGTACGATGATCTATCTAAAATGATGACACAAGCAGATGGTAGAATCGGTAATGCATTGGTATGAATAGTTTGATAAAGTCCTTTCCTCAAAGCTTCATATCACCTACCAATTTCTTTGGTGTAAATGTGTAATCTATCCTTGTCACGTATAGTCATTCAACTTCAACTTGGTGCCCACCAATTAAAAACTATTCATTTACATGATACAGCAAAACATCAACTTACATAGTCACTGTCATAAAGTGTACAACGATCTAGAACTTGACAAATAAACTAAACGCAAACAGATGTTGATATAACATAACTAGTTCATGTGTTTCAGCAATTAAACATCCACAGCAATCATACTGATAGTTTTCCTGAACTGGGAGTGGGAAGTGGGGTGAAGGGACTGAGTGACAAGAAGCAGAAACAGGAATTGATAATATATGAATTTAGGTTTATTGTGAACGAAGGATTATATAGCTTCACTAATGAATCAAATAAGATCAGTGTATCTCAGTATCACACTTAAGTTTCGACCTTAGCATTGACTGCTCATCACCGACAGCATCAACGGCACCCAGTATATATCAAGCCAGCATTGGCAGAGACGGGGGAGGTCTAGATGTAAACAACGACACCTTTAACCAGTATTATTAGGAAGGCTGCGGCATAATATTAATCTCACAAGTGACAACCAACCAAATTCCCTTACGTTATAAAACAATTATCTGAGGGAGTCAGTGATTAATTATTCAAAATCATGTCAATGAGCAAGTTGCTCAGACGTAGCAGGACCTCAGAAACTATAGTTGGTACGGAACTGAGAGAGCATGTCTCAAAAGATTATTTCACAGAGTAGGGAACAAGATACTCAGACGTGAGCAATTTTACTGCAAAGGCACCAACTGACCAACATATACTAAAAAAAATACAGGAATTTAATGAGCAAGTATATCATATCTTTTACGTAAAATTTGTTCAGCAATAAAAATTTGATACATTCTCATCCTCAACTTCTAAATTCAGTTGGGTGTCACTAAATTCAGTTCCAAAATGCAATAGTGCTCTGTGGAGAAGGAGGCTTGAACTCTTCATCCTGTGGCCACAAGCACTATGCTCAGCATGGCTGGGGATGACAGCACAGATGCTATATGGTCCTTAAGGTAGCCTCTTGACACCTTTTTAATAATCCTCTACAATCATCTTTGATTGGTCTTCGTTCAGTTCCTCAAGTTACATCCACCAACCCACCTTGCAAGAGTAGGGAACGGGGATAAAGAGCAAGTTGCACTTAGTGGTTTCGTAACGAGCACTGTAAATGTAGCTATGCAAATCTGATTCTGCCCACCAGGAGTCCAGGACCTATAACTACGCTTTAGTTAGACGCCTGCTGCTCTCACACAGGCTACCCTTTATGAACAAGCAAGTGCAATACTAAGATTTTATCGGTATGTTCATACAGAAGCAGCAAAACTAGACAATTTCTCTGTGATCGAGCTCCATTTATTACCTACTAACTACTTTCATTAGTAAAAGCAACTTTTATGCTGCAATTTCCATTAACCAAAATTCGATCAGCCTTCCTCTAGAGCACATATGATCTTGGATTATTGGCTGCATCCATAGATGGTAGAGCCAGTGCAAGCTAGAGCAAGCTTAACTGTAGTTCCACCAACTTAGTACATATTCAAGTATTCCATTTTCCATTATCTGGTATTCTTCGATATATAATTAGCACCAACCATGTAAAATCATTTGACTTTCAAGCACCACATATAGGATATCAACTCAAGTCACAACGTAGTTGAAATAGAACCAAGATTCATTTGTATTAACTGCAGATACTTGTTATGCAAGCTTTTCCACCACCGTTAGATGACTGTTCTAAAATAGGTCCACTAAGAGATAATTAAAGATCACCCCAGTAAATGCAGAGGAGAACGAACTTACAGTATGCCACCCGTTACTTTCATTGTTCTTCATAGTATGGCGGAGTAGACTGCACACACAGTTCATTCTCCTCGGCCTCATCATCATCATCGTCATCTGCTTCTACCCAATTACTAGGATGGTGCTGAGATAAAGCTTGACCTTTCTCTTTAAACCCTGAAAGCAAAATAAATATAAAACCAACTGCCTTCATTAAAGTATGCACTTGGAAGTTTAATGCAAACTGCGGCTCTTCTACTAACCTTGATGTTCCACATGTTGATCAGTTTCCATGTGATGGGAGCTAAAGTACATAGTCAAGAAAATATTCACACCCATAGCACGGGGAATATATGGAATTATTTTTGAAAGCTAGAAAGTAACAAACTAAATTTGCATCAAGTTCTCTGTGGACAATATCTAAAACCTCAAAACCCATTCCACAGGATGGTTCAATCAATCAATCTCCTTGTGGACATGCTTACATTAGGTCTCATACAGAAGTTACTTCATAACACCATAATGGGCATTTTATTTTTCTCTGTATGGAAGCACCATAATCAAGCTCCACTAACATTCTGGCTGGCAGGCCTTACTTAAACATCTCTTTATCTTGCACAGAGAGGGTATGTTATTTGGTGAAAGTGTGGAACCAGTTCTTTCTGATAAAGATACAGGGAAATGTGAAGGCAAAGCAACAGCCCGAACAAAAATGGGAGTAAGAAGCACAAACCACTTTACTCATGCCTCATAATGACCAGGGCATTTGTCTTATTCAAAGTTCTGTCTGTGAATCACTTAATCCTATATAAGCATAAATCAACTTATAATACCGAGTTCCAGCAACCAGTGACAGCAATTCGAAATTGAGCATTAGAAAACCAAGGGACTAGAAGGTGACAATATGCATGGGGATGTAGACCTCAAAGGATACAAAAATCCACCAGGAACATTTACTCCTGTAGGATCTGGATGTGATATGTGCATCTTCCTGAAGTTCTGAAATTCCCTCTGCTGATCTGGATTGGCATTTGTTTCACCCTGAACCTGCCTAGTGCCAATGCCACTGCCACCACCAGTGTCACCCTGAACCTGCCTAGTGCCACTACCACTACCACCACCAGTTTTGGCAGCACTTCCTACCGAACAAAAGGAATAAAGAAAGTTACGGCAATCCACCAATGAATCCACAATTTCATCACTATGCTTAGAGACTGAATAATGATTTACCTGAAAGATCAGACCAAATTTTGGTGTGTTCAGATGGGTGTGCAGAGCCATGTACCCTTGATCTCTCTTCGTGTTCCTCAGGTCCTGTCTCATGGTTGGCCTTTCCATTCAAGGTAGCGTCTGACGGCAAAGGTCCTGTTGGATTTCCTTCATGTAGCTGTGATGTGAGCATTGTTGCGAGTACAAGTTTAGCATCAAAGTTGGACGTAGATCCATCATCATCTAGACCGAATTTGGGAGTCATTAGTATAGGCCTGCATCATCGACAGAATTTCCGTTCGATCATAATGTACTCCATAAAATACAACGCTCCATGTAGTATCTCCCACCCTTAATTGGAAATTTTGAAAGTCTTGGTGGTAAATTGAAGTTGTAGCATATATGGGTATTGAATGACATACTTAAAGGTAGAAAAGGGTATATCAACTAAAACTTTAATCCGAGAAAATATGATACTGATTACTATATGGACATTTATAAGCATCTTCTCTAACAGTGTCAAAACTTAAATAGTTTAAGAAGCTTACTCGCCAGCCTTCTCAAAAAACAAATGAATGTCGACTTCGCAAGCCTCGCAGAAAGATAGAAATGCCTGAAATTGAGGAAACATTCACAGATCAATGCTGAGGACTAAAGTCTAAGTAGCATCATAAGGGTTAGCGGTTTGTAGTGCCAAGGGAAACTATTATGGTATCATTGTATTCCATGCTAAGAAACACTATATTGTAAACTAATTCCATTTTACAAGTATAATACTCTAAAGCATTCAAACTAATTGACTGTATTCTTCTGCTTTTGGAAAAATAAATCGACTGCATTAATGTGTCAGTTAAATGTGAATACTACTCCAGGCAACAGCAACAATAAGATCCAGAGCAAGTCATAAAGTATAATCGTACCTTTAACTCCTTAACACCAAATGTAACATCCACAGGATTCCCTGTGTGAGCGTACTGAAGAAACTCTTCCACCGGATCTATCCACAACTGAGTGTGTAACGACGCACCATTATCTGCAATTTGTGGGCTAAACATCACTAGCGTTCATTATTAACAAGGTCAACCTAAAAAAAGAGATTGCAAGCTCTACCATTTGTCGGGTCAATGTAACTCCGAAGCTCAACAGCCTTCCCTCCAATCTCACCCTCAGTCCCAGAAGGCAAAGAAGACGGTTCTGTTGCAATGATAGTAATCTCATGAAGAGAAGACTGAAAATTTGAAAGCAATCTGGTGAGATCACGAGGCCTGACAACGAAGTTACTCTTGAACTTTGCCTTATCGAGCGACAAATGTTGTATGTCAGGCTCCACATTGCAATTAATCCAATAGGTTTTCCTCATCCCTAACCAATGTCCAAAAAGTTAAATTACACACAATTTTATCAAAAACTTCGACTAAAAACATTATCGTCATCATCATCATAACAGTAGAAAAATTTGTTATTACCATTGACACAATCTAATGTCCACTTGACTTTAGCAGCATCAGGATCCAGCAAATGCACGCGCAAATGATCAATACTCGAAAGAGGAGTCCTTAGAACAGCACATACAGCCTAATCACACAAACCCACGGTCGATCAAAGTTCTATAATCAACTCACATGCTTGAAAATTCACTATATAAAAAAATCAATAATAAAAAAAACATTTATACCTTCAAAAGGATGCTAAATTGGATTTGGGTACTGGCATTACTGGAAACAGTATAAACATCGAAGAAATCCGGTTTGAATGAAATCGATTGGTAGGCTGACCGCGAGGAGTTAAGTGTGTAGAATGCAAGCTGCAAATCACATTAATCCATGCAAAAAGAACAAAATCAACCAAACTGAAATATTCCACTAGATAGCCAACTAATGTAAAAACTCTAAATTAAGGCTTTAGTTTCTGAAGTATTGAACAAACACAGACTAATAATAGTTCACAAATTATTAGAAAAGAGGTCTACTTTTATTAAAAGTAGACAAGCTCCTTGCAAGTTAAATCAACCCAAGTTTCGTGCAAACCCAAGTAAAATCAGAGACATCAATTCATTTATCGGGTCAGCATTGCTCCGTATACTTTAATTATAAAAGAAAAAGACGGTCTTTTCCAAGACGTTCTAAATAATTTAAAGCTATACTTGTGATATAAACTACATAGATGATGACAAAACAAACGAGAACCATTAAAATGTGACAATTCCACAAAATTGCCTATAAATAAGCTTTAGTAATAGAGGGTTTCGATTCATTTCTTAAGGGTATAATTTGAACATTCAGAAACAACAAGTCAGCAACAACCCAGTATGGCTTCCGCGAAATGGCACATATTATTAGAGAAGACAGTCTACTTTTTACTAGGTAAATATTCTTAAACTCCTTACAAGCCCAAATTTGTTGTAAATTTATATGACTTTATTGGGCAGCATGGCTGGGTCTATAAAAGTAGACGGTCTCTTCCAAGACTAGCTGGCGAAATGGAGGGTCAGGAGAGGTCCAAGATGTATGCAACCTTACCAAATGATTAAAGAG
This sequence comes from Corrigiola litoralis, assembly GCA_901111285.1. NCBI lineage: Eukaryota > Viridiplantae > Streptophyta > Magnoliopsida > Caryophyllales > Caryophyllaceae > Corrigiola > Corrigiola litoralis. The sequence continues at coordinate 1,680 of CAAKMY010099959.1, read as the reverse complement.
AAATTAATAAAAAGGAAAACCCAAAAGGGGTGAAAAAGGCGGGAAATAGATAAAAATGTATGAAAATATATTGAGAGTAGAAAAGAGAAAAGAAAAGGGGAAAAAAAGAGTGCTACCTGAGAAGAAGAAGCTTGAACAGCAAGCTCGTTGCCGAGTTTAGAAAGGCAGTTAATGGAGCGCGCGAAGGTCTTTAGTGCATTTCCGCTTACACTCACCTCCATTTTCCCACTCTTTCCCACCAACTGTCTTCTAAATGGCGGGAAACATTATATAGGCTAGCGAAGTTGCGAGTAGAGACTAGAAAATATGGAATTCTTTTTTTTTTTTTTGTTAATAGGCTTTTTTAGGGATGACAATTCCGTGCGAATCCAATCCAATAAGACTTAAAAAAACCTGATCCAAATCCGCTTGAAATAAATCCGCATTCAAATTCGTTTAGAAAAATCTGGCTCCAAAACGGAGGTGGGTCGAAGGTGGGTCTTACTTTGAGTCCGATGGACCTTCGTCTCCACCCGCCTTCGACTTGTCGTTGGCGGAACTCCGACCTGCATGTGCCTTCATCGGATAAGAATAACATAGGATTTTTTTGTTACTGATAAACAAGTTACTTTGTTATTATTTGTTAAGAAAAAGTTGCATGGTTGGAGGCGGGTTGGAGACGGTTTAGATGCGGAGGCGGGTAGGTGCATCGTATGCGGAGGTAGTGGACTTTGAAGCGGGCCGGGTGTGCGTGTTGGACTGGTGGATGTGGATGCGGAGGTGGAGGCTCATTTAAGATCCGCTAAGGAAGTGGGTTCGAGGTTGTGTACTCCGATCCGCCTCCAACCCATTGCCATCCCTATATATAAGTCAAAAATCCCCATTAAAAAGTCATGCCCAATAGCAAAGCTTTTACGTGTTTTTACTGATAAAAAAATAAGAACAACCGATCAACTAACATTAAAAAGAGGAATAATGGGGAAATATTTGTCTTTCTGTAGGTCGCTATCCAATAAAGCATATTGACTCATCACTCATTAGCAAAAGTAAGCTTTCAATAATAAATTTAAGACTTTGTTCTTTACACCTTGTTTTTGTTTATCTCATCATGTCTTTTTATAAATTTTTCTCATTTCTTCTCATTTTTGCAAAACTTGTGTTATTTTCTCCTAAATTCTTAAAAAAAACTTTGTAGGAAGAAATAAAGTGAACTTTGCTTACTTATGTTAATTATTTTCTAATAATTATGAATAAAAATTAAGGTGAAAAGAGATGCATTAGTCACCAGAGTACTCGATAGTATGTAAAGAACACAAGACACATTGGTACACATTTTTATTTATGAAGTCTTGTATTAGACGGTTTATAAATTGATTACTTTTTTGTTTAATGTGTGATTATTTGAACTTGAGTAGTGACCATACATATCTAGCTTTAAGTTGAAATTAGACCTTGTTTTTTTAATATTTTGTGTTCATTCAAACTTAACACACGACGCTACACACATCTTCATTTTGACATGACAATGGTTAACAATGGGCCGAGTTTGTTACTCCGTATATGATTTTTGTTCAAGGTAATCCGTTACTCCGTATATGATGAGGTATTGAGGTCCCTTGTAGTATCGCCAGGGCACATCAGGTGGTTTGAGTAAGCGCTCTAATCTTTATTTGTTAATAAAAATTTAAACTACAATGCACA
>CAAKMY010099871.1:0-13799 GCA_901111285.1 Corrigiola litoralis | reverse complement strand
AGAGTGTGACTCAGTTTGAGAATTTATTATTGTTTTTTTTTTTAGGGAACTCTTATTTCATGGGTGGTTGGGCCTCATTTTTGGAGGCCCTGTTCAATGGATCACCCTGCACTTGCTCATGGACGGGCCTGGTTCTGAGAAGATGAGCCCCATGTTCATGATTGTGAGAGTATGTCTCACGAAATAATGCATAAGGAAGATAATTAGTGATAAGAGCATATTTACACCTTATTTTATCCTCTATTATTATTTATTAGTTGCATTACTCGAATTATATGAGCTAAATTCGACATATTTGTTAAATACGGGCTAAATCTCTCTTATATTATTTTTGGTGCTAAATGACTTGATTTAGACATATATTATCTTTAATAGGTGATTACCAAATTGTGACGTTCAAGTACGTTAGTTCGCGGGTTTGGACTAGTTGGATTGGACTAGTTGGAAGGCAGTTTTTATTTTCATCATATCTCCCTCGTACGACATGATTTAAACTGCTATGGAAAGCTGGAAGACAGAGCTACAATTTTCATGTTTTGGGTTTTATCAAATTCGGATATTATCTTGTCCGAAATTGAGCACCAAAGTGCTGATCCTGAAACTATATACCCAGTTTTGCCGAATACGTATTTGTGCAGCCCACAATTTCTTTTAATACACGGTCATGAGTTCTAGTATAGTTTGGATTAGAATGTAACTCGGATTAGTGAATTGTTACATTTATATGTAATAGTTACTAGGGTTGATTCGATAATGCTCCTATCTGACTTTTGTGAGTTCAAATATTTACTATAATCGAATTAGGTAGAGTTAACAGGGGCCTAGTCCATATTTAACGACTGTTTTCACTATTTAGTATAGGTTGTTGCACTAACTTCACTAGACTAAATAACACATTTGTCTTGGCCTAATTTAAGATGGATTTGAACCAAGAATAATTTAAGATTTTGCTATCAAAGTTCCGATTAATAAACATGTCGATTTAATTAAAATTATCCAAAGATGGTTTTGATCTAGAGTTAAAGTTCAAATATTTCTAAGTACTATGATCTTAGATAGATGCTTGTCTTCACTTGTATATGGTAGAAAGTTTTTATTTTATATTATCCATGTCATCTTTAAACCCCCCAAATTTCGTAAATATGTGAATAGTGTAAATATTACTATTTGTTTGTAGTTTGTACTTTGTTAAAATTTAATATGTAAATTAGTTAAATTTTGAATTTAATTTTGGAAAAATTAACGTCAATAATCCGAACTTTGGACGGTCTTCCATTGATAATCCCAACTTTGAATAATCCCAGTATAATCCGTACTTTGGGTTATTTAATCCATAAATAGTCCATTTAATCCCGAACTTAAACTCCAAACCTATATTACACCCGAACCTCCATTTAGTCCATCTCCTCCCCACAATCCTCTTCATCACCCTCCTTCTCCTCCTTTCACCACCACCCACAAAAATATGCTCCACCCAATTCGATCAATGAAAGATCACAAACTCAACAAAAACGCTAATCTCCTACTTTTAAAAGCCGGATTCTTGCAAAGATATCAGAGTTTACCCACCCCAAGATATATGTCAAGCTCACTCCCACAAGCAACAGTCCTCTCAAACTACACCTCAATCACTTAAATAACCTCGAAAACACTCCTCGTTTGCCCTCGCCCCCACCTCCTCTCCCCTGTTTTTCATCCTCATCACTCACTCTCTTTTGCATTATTAGATTTTACAATGTGTTGCCTTGTAAAATCCGACTTTAATGAAAATATTGCAACCCATGATCAGGCCCATAGTATTGCTGCATATTGCACCCCAATAAGGCCGTATTGACTACAAGTACGATAAGGCCGTATTGACTACAAGTACAGTGAAGGAGTCGGTGGTCTGTGTGGAGTTTGGGCGTGGGTTTGTGGTTATTGAATTTGAAAAAGAGAGAGCAATTAGAGGGAAAGAGGAGTGGCCGAGAAGGAAGAGGAGATCGGTGGTGGACTGGTGGGGGTTGTTGCAAGGTAGTAATGGTGGAGTGTGAGAGGATTGGTGTTGAGGGAGAAGGGGCGTCAGGTTTTTGAGAAAGGTAGCCATGGAAGTAAGGGAATGTAAGGTGGGGGTGGGGGTGGGGGGAAGGGTGCAACATATTTTATGGGTGGTGGTGAAAGGATAAGAAGGACTGAAAGAGGGTGATGAAAAGGAAGATGGAGGAGAGGTGTCAAATAGAGGTTCGGGTCAAATATGGGTTTGGAGGTGAGCTTCGGGTCAATGGGACTATTTTGGGATTAAATGACCCAAAGTACATATTATACTGGGATTTTCCATAGTTGGGATTATCAGTGAAATACAGCACAAAGTTCGGATTATTGACGTTAATTTTTCCTTGAATTTTTCCAATCTTCTTGTGGATCGACCCTTACTTATACTTTTTACTAGTTGTTTAGTAAGGTTTTTATTATTTTGTATGGGGTTAAATGACACTCCATCAATTAACAGATCACATAACAACACCTTCTCTCAATATAAAAGTTATCTGTTTCATATTGTAAATAGTGCCATATTTACATCCATTTTAAGGAAGGCTGGAACAAAAAAACATAAGCATTGCGTAACTAGACATTACAGCTTAAAAGGGTTTTTCTTGGCGACTAGTAACTAGTAATAAACTTCAAAAATCACGAGGGTCAACAAAAAGCATGGGTGAGGATGTTTGGAAAGTAATCCAATCCAACGGCTTAGAGTCGTTGGCTTCATTGTTGGAGAGCTTCTTCATGCACCACAAGTCTTCAGTCCATGAAAACTTTCTCCAGTGGGGGATAGCTTTGCCGACTGGGTCCCAATGAGCCACCTCGGCGACAACTACCCCACATGTGACGTCTTCCCTAGCCATGTTGTGTGCGAAGTTGCATAGACTCTTCATTAAACCCAATGAGCCTTTGCCTTCCAAATGAAGGCCATACATAAAATAGAAACCAAAGGGGCTAAATAAGTTTGGGATTGAAGGCACCCTAAGCCAAGGCATATGTGCATCGAAAGCCCTACTTCCTAGACAACATGCCTTTGTTAGTTTGGACACACCCTTAAGTTGCAATTGGTACACTTCTTTTGTGTTCCATACACTCATTATAGCAAAGCAAGGTGGTAGCCCTCTAAGAGGATCCCAGTTTGGTAGGCACTTCTTTGGGACACAAATGAAGGTCCCCAAATTGAGCTTGCTAGACAGAACTGAGTACACATCTTGGGGGAAGAATTCTGAGCTAGTGAATATCCGTTGGTATATCAACGCTGCTAGTTGTGGCGGTAGTCGGATGATGGCAGTGCTGGAAGTTATAGGCTTCCTATGAGCATGAACTGGTTGCCCCAGGACTGTTGGTGAACAAACTTTAACGTAGTTAAGTTTACGGGTAAATAAGTTGATTGAAGCTTCATTTGCAGAATCGGTCATCATATAAGCATATTCAGCTCCATTTTCTTTGCACCATTCTTCTAATTTTTTAACCAACTTGGTAGCCACACCTCTTTTCCTGTACCAACAAAATAAGAACTCAAAGTCAACTAAACTAACATATATAAGTAGATAATGATCATACACATTGGAGACTGACTATTCAAGTGAATATGCCCGAATCTTTGGTCCATTAGTCCTTTCCGTTTGTATTGATGTCTCCATAGTTTTTAATGGAATGATCCAATCACACTAGAACTATGGTTAGAATGGTACATATTATTGGTCAAGGGGCGGAACAAATATTATATATACTAAAGGGTCCCAAAGTGAAAGGAGCTGAGTGATTAAATTAATGGTTTAAAAATTTCTTATAACAAATAACTATTACATTATAACTATATTATAACGATCCTAAAATTGTATAATCACTAATATATTATAGCCCTAAATGCAATCATTTTATATATCCAATTATCAACTACTATTATGATTTACGATTGTGCACCTAGTTTATGTATTATGTATTATGTATTATATAATATATATTATAATATATGTGGTGAGTGAGGACACTAAGAGATAACTTTTTGTATGTAGTGTAGAGAATAAAAAGTTTATCCTCTATGCAAATATACAAGTACAATTAATATGTGTTTATATGGTGAACTTGTTTTTAAAAAAACTAACATCTTACTTTTAGCGGTGATTTTTTCGGGGAATTAGTTAGATGGGGCCACTAAGCAAGCAGCTAGTCTTGGGAGAGACCGTCTACTTTTATTATAAAAGTAGACCAAGCCATGTTGGCCCAATAAAGACATATACATATACAACTAATTTGGGCTTGTGGGTAACTTAAGAAAATTTACCTAGTAAAGAAGTGGTCTACTTTAATAATAAAATTAGACGGTCTTCTCTAATAATTTGTGCTAAGCCAACTAGTTTCACTTTTGGTCAAATTGTAGAGCAAAATTAAAGATAGATATGTGGAATAAAAAATTTGAGACATTTTTGGTAGAACAATGTGTGGAATAGTACTCTAGAATATGAGAATATATATGATGAGTAAAATAATATGCTAAGAATACTATTCAATGTGTACATGATGATTATATAAGTTCAAGATACTTTAAGGATCATATTGGACCACTTCTACGAACTTAGACATTTAAGCCACCTGTTAGGACGCCAAAATACTGATTAAGGTCACCTTGGCTTTCTTTTCTTATCGTAACATGATACTCCATCACTGGTCAACTTGGAGTAGTATTGTACAATTGTACTGATAATTTGGTTAAAAAAAATTGATTGGAAGGTGTAAACCCAGCTTTTTCCATAGTATTAGTGGAAGTTCATTATGCATGTACTCCGTACTTCGTATTATAAATTTTTTATTAGTACGAATGCCTAATCTCATACTCCATCATTAGTCTATGTCTTTTTTTTTTTTTTTTTTGACAAGGAGTAGTCTATGTCTCTAGTCGCTACACTATCCAATTTTCGACATTAATTGAGTAACTTGAACTTACCTTTCGTACAAATATTAAAGATACATGTCACTATGTCATATTTTATCTTTATTTTTCTCTTTTCAAAAATCAACAATATCTCAATTCTCAAAGTATAAGTCAAGCTCCATTTTCCGCCCCCCTTTGAAAAAAGTGCAGCTTTACAGTACGTTTTAAGTAAGTATATCAGTATATTCAATACCAATAACTCAATAAGTTATACTGAATATTTACAATCAAAATTCAGAATCCTCACAAATGCAAAAAACTATACGTCCAAAGCTAGCTGAATATCTTCATGTGACCAGTGATGGAATAGGTCTGTCGATTTCGAACAAAATAAAAGCAAGGGAGGTGAACCAAGCATATTTAATTTGTCTTCCAACGAGAACTAGCTAGATATAACTTCTTGACCCTTAACAATCGAATCTAATCATTTCAACTTTGCCTATCTGACTAAAATCTCTAATAGGAAAAGAACTGGTCACTATTGGTAGCTCCTGGTACATTAGTCATTTGATAATACCAATTCATTTGCTTACTAAGGTCCATTATGTTTTGAGAATCAGCATTATGCTTACTTTCTTTCAACTTTAACCACTTCAACGTACGTACAAAGTTGAAAATGTGGTAATTAAATGGGAGATCTTCTACATGATAGATTGATAGGTGAACCTAGGGCATCATTTTCGTCTAGTGCTCTGTAGTAAAGATTTTTTTTTCTCGCCGAGTCTTATAAATATCATTTTTATAGGGAGGGGGATACGGAATTATTATATTCTCAGTCGCATATATACTGTACATAAGGTCTCATTCGGTACTGGATTTAATTCGAGAACAATTTATAGTAATAGTAATAAATTAAAGGACGTATTGTCATATTTTGATACAATAATCAGATGATCAGAGACTAACCTATGCATGGAAGAGACTCGTAAGCCCAAAATATAAGCTAGCTTGACGTAAACCGGAAGGTCATCACCAAGTTTCTTTCCTCTTGAAACGGCCTTGATGCCTCCTCTTATCACCCCAACAATTTCTCCTCCTCCTCGTCCATACTCTGCAACCTGTATAGAAATTCATTTTCACATCATGCAAATACTAAACAACGTATTAGTTATAGACTTATAGTCATGTCCACTCTCTAATCAAACATGATGAAACAGTCTATAGTGCGCTTTTTATTTATTTTTGTATATTAATTGGAGCAGCTAGCTATACGGAGTACTACGGGAAGGGGTATATGATCGAACATTCAAACCCATGACGTAGAACCCCATATTAATTGAGTTCCTAACTATTGAGCCAATATATTAGATGTAGTACATGCACATTACTAGCTAGAGAAACAGGAAAACACGATGTAGTGGAGTTGATGAAGAAACTAAGAATAGTGTACATATGGTTACCATCATGATGCGAGTGGGATAATGGCGTATCCGAGCAAGAGGGTCGCCCAATAGGTGAGTAATGAGGGAAGGCTTGCCTTGCTGCCCAAACTCACATTGTCTCTCCATCTCCTCAACTCTCTCTTTATCTTTTTCCTCATCATACTCTCTTACTACCAACAAATCATCCTGCTTCTCCTTGATCTTTTCTCTAAGACACTCTTCATCATGAAATATTACTATCTTGAACGACATGCCTTTCTTTATATTCTCTTCACTTATATAGCTAGATGGAATAACCTAAGTGAAGTGAAGTGTCTTTGGTTGATGAGCTTCTGTGGTGTTGACAGTTGTGCAAACCCTGGGCCTTATATAAAAGAGGGAGAGGAAGGGTGTGGCATGGCATAGGTACGTACGTATATGAACGTGTGGACAAATGTCATTGTGTAATGCTATTCGAAATTCATACTTTAGTGAATGAGTGGAAATGTTGACTTAAATATTCATTCAGGAATGCCTTACGTACATGTACGAGTATATATTTATACATGCATAAAAAGTAAAGCTAGTCTTGAAAGAGACTGTCTATTTTTATTATAAAAGTAGACCAAACCATACTGGTCCAATAAAGACATATAAATCTACAACTATTTTGGGCTTGTAGAGAGTATGAGAAAATTTATCTAGTAAAAGTTGGTCTACTTTTATAATAAAAATAGACGATCTCTTCTAATAATTTGTGTAAAAAGTTAAGAGGCAAATAACGCAAAGCTACTAAGTACTACTCTAAGAGAGATATTCACTCTGCATGGTCACATGTTGCACCAATTGATGAAATAAACCACAAGATTAAGAGTAATGGAATTAGTCCACCTAGTTTTTTGTTTTTTTTTTTGGTAGATACACATTGATATCATCCTATATATTGATGGATGACACATACCAAAAAATACACTCTCGGATATGCATGCATTACTCAAATTATCATTTGATGTATGTATAGTCCATAATGTTTGTATGACATCCGAAGTCCGAATACTACAAATGATATAGGCGCTCAAACGACTTTTGCTTTTTTTTTTATTTATTTAAGAAGGTGTGCACTAATTAGTTCGTAGTTGTGAAATTGTGAATTGATCGAACCTAGCTACAATCGCATAATCGGAGTAAATGAATAAACCACCTAAAATACCTAGTGACTTAATTTGTTAGTGATCACGAATAAGTGTATCCGTTTGTCCGAAGAAAAACTGTGATTTATATACTGTGCGATAGTCAATAGTCATTAATTTTGTCTTCGAATTTGTTAATTATTTCTTTTGCGAAGACTGACATTAGTCCCGAAGAAAAGCCATTTTAAACAGGCACTATATGTGGAACCTCACCATTTAGCTAAAAACCTAGAAGAGGCAAAATTAACTACAAAACGGAAGGTATAGTACGGAGTATAATTTAGTAGCATCCACTAGGCCGTCGTTAGCGGCTACATAGATTAGTACTTTCGACTTAAATTTGATAATGATTGATAAGATATGGTCTCAATAATTGTGGACTTTGGTATTCTCTATCTTATTTAGTTTTCTCGATGCTACGTTGGGCATAGCTTTTGCTTTTCTCATGTGGCTTTTGGCGTTTGCGCAGCCAAGTAACTGCCCAACGTCGGCCTGCATTACTAATTAGTGATATGGTAAAGGTATGGTTAATCGATTACTGTGGTTCTCACTTGGTTCTATTAGTTTTATCCTATTTTATTTTAGACCAAAGATTAAGAAAGTTAGTAGTTTTACCTCACGTTTAAACTATTGTCAATTAAAATGCCCATTAACCTCATTATTTTAAAAAAACAAAAATAATTAAGAATTTTTTATACGGGAACAAAAAATCTTATTTGTAATAAATACCAAACAAATTCTAAATATCTTGAACATCCCAAAATAAATCCAAATATTCCTTGAAAAAAATCTTTAAAAAATAATAATAAATTACAGAAAAACCTCTAAAAATCCCCAAAATAATGTTCTAACAAAAATCTTTCAAAAAAAAAAATTACAAAAATCCAAAATACAAAAAAAATCCTTAAAATATCTAACAAAATCACCAAATTTATTAAAAAAATCAAAACAATCACTAAATAAAAATACCAGAATTGCATTAAAAAATCTCCAAAAATCACCAAATTTACCAAATACCATTAAAAAATTAGACAGCTCACCAAGAAACACAAGAAAAATCATTATAAAAATTGCAAAAATTCTCAAAAACCATTATTAATCTAGAAAATTCTCCAAAAGTATATAAAAAATATCCAAATAATTCAGATTTGTCTTTAAATATACACACCTTTTCTAAATCTCCATTTCTCTCCTACACACCAACATCAATACCCACCTCTCTAAACAACCCAAAATCTTAGTCCACCTCCACCATAAAATACCAACATTTATTTTCTAAATATCAGAAAAATCCCAAAAGATATCCAAATTTACCACAAAATACCACGAAATCCTTGAAAATCTAGAAAATAAATAAATTTATAATTCACCAAAAAACCAAAATCATCCTATAAGAATCCCTTAATTTTCCTCCATGTACCCGCATATTATAAAAACTCAAGAAAATCATAAATTAAAAGACTAAAATTAACAAATCCTAAATTATGAAAAATTGAGGCTTTTGCTTTATGTTTAAAAATTACCCAAAAATTCGGACTCTTATCCGTCGACTTTGAGGTGGTAGTGAGGTCGTGAGTGTGGTAGAGGCTGGGCGCGGGAGTTAGAGTGGGGAGGGTAAGGCCTATGGAGGAAGTTAGGGTTTGCGAGTGGTGGGGGTGAAGGTGGAGGAAGAGAGGGGAGGCGGGGTATAGTTTGTATATTTGTGGATTTTTATATTTTTAATTTTTTGATTTTTGTGAAATTATTAGTATTTTGTGATTTTTTCATATTTTTTAAAAAAATTTCGTTTAGGAATTTTTATTAATGAGTATTAAATGGGTAAGGATAACTATACTAAATTAATCAACTATATCATCAAAATTTAACTACTACGTCCGCTCTTTGACGAACCAAACTAACAAAATTTTGGGCACCCTAAATGTCAATAGTTCAAAAGGGTAGTTGAAATGGTATTTGTCAAATGTCGGATACCCAAGCTCTGTGATTATGCCATATGTCGAATAATCAAAATGTTATTTTTTCCTATTTAAATAGAAAATAACATGAATAGAAAAAACAAATAGAGTACGTAAACCAAATTGAAAAATGGGGTAAAACGTATGATAGAGGGAGTATAAAATTGATCATATATAGTTTTGCAGCTAGCAAGTAAATTTGATAATTTTCTCAATAAGAACCCATTGCCATAGATAATTTACTGCTCTACACATCTTTTTACATAAATTGTTAAATCTAACTATTACTTTCTGTTTTCTTTTTTTTTTTTAACAAGAAGAAATACATCATACGTTAAGTCATAACTATGTTATCTAATGGTAAAGATTGATGTACACGTTTATGTGAACATTACATCTCAATTTCGAACCCCCTTTTTCTTTGCAATTATTGTATCAATCTATAAATTATCGTTTGTGACCAATATAAAAGAAAAAAAAACAAAGACAAGGGTGACGTGATCTTTGTTTTAGTACACAATGAGCAGAGTATGAGCAACTTAATAAGCTATATAAGCCAAAGTAAACCTAGCCCGCTAGCCAAACTCCATGCATCACCATTATATATGAAGGCACATCAATGGGTAGTCAGCAAATTTTAAGATTCTACCTTATAATTATAATCAAGCCGCCCAACTTATCCCAACATAGTCCACGAGATATAGGAAAACAAACTTAAAGAGTGTGCGCATGACGTACCAAGCCGTATAGCACATGATAGTGATTAAAGATGTAATGACGGCTGATCATCAGTATTACTAATAGTTAATCATCATATCTAATATACTCCAATTAAAGGAGTGATTGTTAGTGTAAAGTAGGCGGCATTCTTTTGACAATTATTGGTGCAGGTGGAGCGAATTATGCCACCAAGTTTTAAACTAATCGATCTGTTAACTATAAAGATGATCATGTGAATCGATGTGATGTAATTACCACCATAAACTTCACTATACACATCATAATTCATGCATACAGCATATTGCTTTCTCGTCAATTGTTATCGATATTCTTTACCCCCTTACACTGTTCATAGACCGATATATACAATCGGGATTGTATCTTAGTTGAGAACAAAATTGCCGAAACTCCATATATACCTCATATGCTATATGCTTATATTAGCTAGCTAGTCAAAGACCACAAAGCTTGAATGATAAAGTTATTTTATTAAATATTTGAATCGATTTCACTACTATCTCACATGATATTGTAAAGACAAGTACAGCAATCCCACTTATGCACAACCTCAGTTTTCAATTTCACAGCCATATAGTAGGCAGAAAAATGTATGCTTACGCTAAAAGAAAGGCCACGTCTCCTAGGGATCGAATTAATGGAATGTCCTTTTGTCCTTGCCACTATCATATTAGTTTTAAAGGGACTTTATTAGCATGAATATCGAGAAGTGACTTGCCAATTTGGATCTCAGTGAGAAACATATTTAGTGGTAGACCTTCTTTGTCTTTGATTAAGATTTCGCTATTCATGATTCATAACTTTAATATGTTTGATAAACTACTGGACTACTGGTATAAGCTAAGAAGCTAGCAAGTGATAGGTTACAATACTGGATTTCCATTTGTCAAGAAAAGTAGTAGTTTGCAATGTGCTCGACTTCTTGTTTCCACCCCTCTTCAGATCGAATCGAATTAAGACTGAAAATTAGTTTAAGTTAAGAGGGCGGTCCTTTTGGCTTTTACTTATGGTGAATTTCAACCTTTGAAAAATACGGCAAGTTGACAATTGAAAGAAAGAAACATGTTTTTCGTTTGCTTTCGTAATTTGTTAGTATTGATTCGTTCGTGAACCTAGCCTAGTGCAAAATGTCACACAAAATATCCAAAGGGTGGTGTATTTTAAGTTAAAAATAAACAATAAAAAATTGAATTAACATATTAATTATTAATACTTGTAAAGATGATCACTCCAAAAAAAGCAACTAATTTGAAACGGTCTCGTTTTAATTTTAAAATCGACAAATTCTAAAATACTTTTGGAAATACTTGAAAATCATTTCTTCTAGTTGAAGTCTATTGTAGATGTAGAAATTTAATACTCATGAGATTTTGACATCTATTAATCGGTCATCGCTTTTTTATTTTAATTGAATCAAATACTTCTCATGTGTCAGTCATCGCTATACATTGTTCAAAATTTATAAGTGGTGTGCATATAATACTATAAATTAAGTCGGATACTATTTTGCTATATCTAATATATTTGTATATAATTTTTGGTTACTATGAAGTAATAATATTTCTGCTCGTAATGGAAATAACTAAGGGAAGATAAGTAGTATTTGTGAGAGAGGTTTGTAGCAATTTTCTCAAATGTTGTCATTTCTTGCATGCATCATTAAGTGTTGTCATTTTTTATTTTTTTTTGGTACTAAAGAGGGGCAAGCACCAGAAACAATAGATAAAACTAAGAAGAAATTAGCACTCTAGGTCTTGCAACACCAGTAAAAATTTCAAGAATGATGCTTGCAAGTTCTGGAGGAGGTAAATGGACAATGGTCGTCTTGTTTGCTTGATCAACCCCTTTGTTAGCAAGCCAGTTTGCGGCGTAAGTGTGACTAACATGGACTTGTCAATTTGCGTGCTGAATTGATCCCATGCTAGTTTAAGCCCTTTCGCCAATGCCAATAGCTCAGCTCGAACAGAAGTGCACACTCTAAAATTTGCCTTGGAATGCAGAAATGAAAGCACCTGAAGAATCCCGGAGTAAACTTTCTAAGTAATAAACCTTTGATAGGAGAGCTAATGTACTATAGTGTTTCTATAACTTCGTGAAGTACATGTGTTATATATGTGTCGTATTAGGGATTGCAAAAGTTATGTTTTTTATATTTTTTCTACTTTTCACCAATAACCTTACAAAAAAAGAGTAATGTTATATGGATAGTATTAGAGATCGAGATCAGGCCGGTTTTATACTTTTATGTTGCTACTCTGAATATGCTTATATAGCGACCGAAGAAGAAATAGTTATCTCACTTTCTCTGGATTCACAATGAGAATATATAGTACTGCATACACATACAGAATGATCATTATTATTAACTTGTGTTATCTTTTATATTTAGAAAAAAAAATCTAAACTTGGTTTATGCCTCGAATTTCTCTTACAGTAGTTCAAAGTCACCAACTATTCCTGTCCATATACCAACTAAATGACTAATTGTAAAATAGTGCGAGAGAAAGAGCAAGTGTCCTCCAGGAAGCTGCATGGCACTATGAAGTGTTTCACTTTTTTAGTGATGAATGACTGAACGATAGTGACGGAAGTTTCAGGAAGAGGATAAGTGGATGACTTTACGTTCTTCATCGCCTCACGTACACCACATTCAACTGCTTATTTAGGTACATGAGGGGGTGAAATTGTGCAAATGACTCTTTTCAGAATTTTATGTTTTTGGTAGTTTATAAAGGTTATTAGTCACAAGAAGAACTCCTTTAATTTTGGCCTTTAGTTTGTTTAGGTTCAGATGAGCTAGCTTTTCCCTAGTACTTGGATCTGCCATATATATGGTTGATTTGTACAAAATATAACGCGTGTTATGCCAATAATATGCTGCTTTGTAATGTAACCAAATAAGGGAAGCACATGTATCAAAGCCAAAGGTATCTTATCTACTTGCTTTGTGTAGCTCGAAACCATTATTATAGTTGGATTACTTGTATTTGGCTTGTAGTCATAAGACCATTAGAAATGCTAAGGCTATGTTTGGCAAAATAGACTGATAAGGTAGCTGAAAACTGATAAGGTGACTGAAAACTGATAAATTACCTGATAAAGTAGCTGAAATTTGAGACCAGATAAGGTGACTGATTTTAATGGAAGTGTTTGGTGGAATTTGTTAAACAAGCAACTGATATTTAACAAATGACATAAAAGGACATGCTTATATTTGAAAATAAAATTAGAGATTTAATAGGTATGCTTGTTATTTGGTAAAAAATCTTGAGGCAAAAATGGAATAGATTTATGACCAGTACTTTTTTTTTTATAAGCTACTTGGGTTAGCTTATTTTTGATAAGCTATAAAAGACTTATAAGCTAGTAAGAGAAGGTAGTTACCAAACACTTTTATTTTTGGTCAAACAAGTCTTTCTCAGTTAAACAAGTCAATATTAGCTTATAAGCTACCTGAAATGGCGTGCCAAACATAGCCTAAGTGCCAACAAAAACCACAATCAGATATATAATAACGTTGGTTAAGTAGCCACTTGCTTGTTATTTAGAAGTTCTTGCATATGAGGTAATAGGACCATATCTATATTATTATTATTATTAT
>CAAKMY010099860.1:0-24555 GCA_901111285.1 Corrigiola litoralis | reverse complement strand
AGTAGTTCCTATTGAAGGGTTAATTTAAAACCTAAAGCCAGCCTTTAGGGCCGCCCTGGCTAGCAGGGTGCGAGCGGGCAAGGGTGTCCACGTGGCTTGTCCATTGCACTCCACCCCTGGTGACCCTCAGGCGGAACCCATGGAATGGATTGGTGGAGGCCGCACAGGCACCCTGATCCAGGACATGGCGGAAGTGCCGAGGTCCATCGGGGACAAGGATGGTGGGCGGATGTGTCCAATAATAATAATAATAATAATAAGCTACTTTACCTTTTTGTCATTCCTTGCTCGTACTTCTTAATTATTCATGTTTTATTCTAGTAATTGTACTAAATTTCTATTTATATTGCTAGATTGATTCTTCCGAACATGGATGGTGATCTCCCTCAGCTTATTGTAGGGTTGTAGGTTTGAGTGGAAGGGTAAATATAAAAACCTATGGATTTAGAGGATCAATGTTATATTGGTATACTAATTGATTGCACATTTATGTTACAAAAGAATATGGAACATCGTCTAATTGAATTTTAATGGTTGATGGTTTGTTAGGCTTCTCATTGCAATTTTATAAGGCATATTTAGAGTAGACGGAAAATCTACTTAGAAATCGTATTAAGATGGCGATAAAAGGATATGAACGATTATTAGTAATTTATAATTCCGCTAAGAAAATTCTTATTTGACTTTTGTTAGATTTGTTTTGGGTTTATATACGTAATATACATAGATTCCACATGATTCTTTATCAATGAATTTCATGTTCTTAAAAATAATTTGCATATCGAATTGAAACCTTAGTAGCCTTGCTTTTGTTTCGTTTACGGATTCTTTATCGATTGGAGCAGAAGGACGAAGGCCAATTTGTGAAGTAGCTTAACTTGTAGAGAAAAGAGAGAGTAAAACTCTAGTAAAACATTAATGAAGCTTATAAAAGTGAGTTATTACAGACAAGATTATATAGGGAAATGTAATAGAACAAAAATATCTACTAACTAACTTGTAACTGACTTTCTCTCTCCATAACAGAATCTCAACAACCAAACAATCTCTATGCTGACTTGTCATTACACTTGCCACGTCGGCCTAGTCTCACAGCCCCCCTTCAAGCTGGAGTTGCTGAACAACTTGAACTGAAGCTTGTACTGAGGCTGTTGCTGGAGTTGACTTAGGAATAGGTGGCAATGGAGTTGCTGGAGATGATTTATGTGAAAACTTTAGTCCTAGCTTTTGTGAGAAAAACATATGATGTTTTTCTCCTAATGGCATTGTCATGGTGTCAGCTAATTGTATACCAGTTGGAACATGATAAGGGGCTAATAATCCATCTTCAAATTTATCTCGAACAAAGTGACAATCCACTTATAAGTGTTTGGTTCTTTTATGAAACACTGGATTTTCAGTAATGTGCTAAGCAGCTTTATCGTCACAAAACATAGGAATAGGAAGAGGAATAGGAACATTAAGATCTTGAAGAATGCCTTCCATCCAGACAATCTCACTAGTTGTGTAAGACATGGCTCGATATTCGAATTCTGCAGTGCTCTTGGAAGTGGTTTTCTGTTTTTTAGTTTTCCAAGAGACTAAAGATGAACCAAGGAGAAGACAATAACCAGATAAAGACCTGCAATTGAATGCACAAGACCCCCAATCTGCATCACTGTAAGCTGCCAAAGTGAGGCTAGTATCTGAAGGATAAAAGAGACCTGTATTGACTGTGCCTTTCAAATAATTAACCACATGTAAAGCAGCCTGCATGTGAGGGACCCGAGGACAAGCCAAAAACTGGCTAAGGTGTTGAACAGAGTAGGATAAGTCAGGTCTAGTGAGATTCAAATAAAGTAGCCTACCCATTAGCCTTCTATAGGATTCTGGATCAGTCAATATATCTCCAGTTTCTGTAGACAACTTCTGTCCTTTAGGCATAGGAATAGGTGAAGCTTTTCAATATGTCAGGCCAGTACTTTGCAATATATCAACAATATATTTCCTCTGATTTAACATAATGCCAGTTGCTGATCTAGCAACTTCTAGACCAAGGAAGTACTTCATGTAACCGAGGTCTTTAATTGTAAAAGCCTTGTCAAGTGCCAGCTTGACCTCTGTAATCTTTTTGTCATCATTACCAGTAAGTAATAGATCATCCACATAGACAAGAGCAATAACAAATGAGCTGTCAACATGTCTAATAAAAAGAGAATAGTCATGCCTAGACTGCTTGAACCAAGGGAATGGAGAAATTTAGTCAACTCTATATTCTATTGCCTTGAAGCCTGTTTAAGACCATACAGTGACCTCTTTAATTTGCAGACTTGGCCAGGAGCAACTTTGGAATAACCCTCTGGTGGCAACATGTAGACATCCTCTTCAATGAAACCATGCAAGAATGCATTATTAATATCTAGCTGATGTAAATTCCATTTATGAGCAGTAGCTAAAGCTATAAGCACTCTGACAGTAGTAAACTTTGCCAAAGGTGAAAATGTGAACTTGTAGTCTTTGCCTTTGATTTGAGTAAAACCCTTGGCAACTAATCTGGCTTTGAATCTCTCAATAGATCCATCAGATTTAAATTTGACTTTATAAATCCACTTAGAACCAATGGCTTGTTGACTTGGAGGCAAAGAAGTAATTTCCCAAGTACAATCACTTTCAAGAGCTTGAATCTCATTATCCATAGCAACAATCCATCTTTGATCTGTGATTGCTTCAGTATAAGTGGTAGGCTCAGTAACATGAATGATGTTGGCAACAAAAGCTATGTAATCAGAAGCAAAATCCTGTAACTCAGAAAGAACAGTAGCAAAGAAAGATTGTGAAGAATCTGAGGATATGTGTTTAGGAGTAGTGTATTTAGAAGAGGGAAGAACATAATCTTGTAGTTTAGCAGGAATGTGTCTGATTCTATCAGATTTCCTGATAAGAAGATCAGGAATAGATTGAGGAGAAGAGGTAACAGGATAAGAAGAATTTTATTGTAGAAGAGTGTATGTGAGATGAGTCTTGGTCTGTGTGAATCATAGGAGATAATGAGTTATCAGGAATAGGAGAAGAGTGATTAGAGATTGGAGAAAAAGATGGAGATGAGTTAGAATGAACTGGTGAATAAACAGGATTACCTGTATTGTGTGTAGAAAAAGTAGAAGGAAGAGAAACAAGAGAAGAATTATGTGTAGGAACTGATACATGAATAGAAAAAGAAAGATGAGGAAAATCTGGTACAACTGGAGCTGGATTCAGAGGATTAGACTTGTAGGGTAAAATGTCCTCTCTGAAAATAATGTCTCTGTCAACAAAGACTTTGTGATTAATCAAATCAGACTTTATAGCCTTTTTGCCCCATAGGATAGCCAAGAAAAATACATTTGTTGGCTTTAACTCCAAATTCGTCCTTTCTGACATTGCCAATGGAGGTGTAATATAGAGATCCTATGATTCTCAGGTCAGAATAAGCAGGAAGAGTACCAAAGAGAATCTCATAAGGTGATTTACCATGCAATACATCAGATGGTAGCCTGTTAATCAAATAGGCATCACCTAGTACACAGTCACCCCAAAATTTAATAGGCAGATTTGCATGAAATCTTATAGCCCTAGCAGTTTCCAAAAGGTGTATGTGTTTGCGCTCCACTCTACCATTATGCTGAGGTTTGCCTGCAATACTCCTCTGATGAAGAATACCTTTACTAGCAAAAATGGATTGGCAAGTGGCTTGAACAACTTCAGTGCCATTGTCACTTCGAATTGTTTGAACAAACTTGCCAAATTGTGTAGCAATCATATTAAGAAAAGTAAGCAATATACCAGAAACTTGTGTTTTATTACTCAACAGATAAACCCAAGTACATCTGGAATGGTCATCTAGAATAGTGAGAAACATGTTGGCACCTGACAAATAAGGTGTTTTGTAGGGCCCCCCAAAGGTCTACATGAATAAGCTCAAGACATTGAGATGCTAAACTAACACTTCTGCTAAAAGGAACAGAATGATGTTTAGCTAAAATACATGTCTCACAAAAATACTGTTTTATTTTTGTACAAGGAGAAATGTCTACTAGCTGCATTTTTCCTAATGAGGCATGTCCTAGCCTAGCATGTAGAATGTGCAGCTGATCAGTAGGAGTTATATCTGACAAAGCAGCTAGAGATTTATTGAATGAACTAAAAATGGTGTGTTGATGGGTGTGGGAACTTTGAAGGCAAGAAACTTGTAGAGGCCTCCAAATCTATCAGCAGTGACCAAGAGTACCTTACTTGAAAGGTCCTGGAAAACACAAGCTCTTTGATTAAAGATTACTACAATATTATTCCCATCCAGTAACTTGCCTACTGATAAAAGATTATACTGAAAACCAGGCACAATAAGCACTTGTTTCAGTAAAATTTTGTCAGAAATATGAACATTGCCAATTTTTGACACTTTCTTCAATGATCCATCAAGTAAAGTGACAAGGACAGGTTTAGATAAAACAACAATATCATGTAGCAAGTTTTTATCAGCAGTCATACGGTCAGAAGCCCTTGTATCTACTATCCAAGTAGAAGTCAGAGTTTTATCTTGAAATACTGCATTACTAGAAGAAATATTAAGAGCAGTACCTACACAATGCAAGGAATTCAAATCCTCAGAGGTGTCTGCCATATGGCTAGAAGAACAAGGAACAGAAAAATTGTTGTCTGACATTTGTTGCATAACCTTTTCCATAACAATACTGACCAAACCTTGGAGAAGAGCTGGATCAAAGGAAGTATTCAAGGAATGGGGAGATGCATCAATGCTGAGAGGATGAGCAAGGTTATAATCTTCATAATCATCATATGCATTAGAGGAAAATGCATTATGAGCAACAAAACGACTAGCAGCAGCTGGAAAACTAGAACTGGAACCAGGCCTGTGAGTGCTAAAATTAGGCTTGCCATGGTGAAAACTGGAATTCTGAGCAGTCTTTCCTTTTGCTCGATTAGTATACCACTCAGGTCTTTCCTTTTGCTCGATTAGTATACCACTCAGGATATCCATAAACCTGAAAGCAAGAATCTGCTAAATGTCCTCGCTGATTACAAGCAGTACAAATCTGTCTGATCTGTTGTCCAAACGAGGCTTCTTGTAATCTCTGCTATCTCTAGAAAATTTTCTAGTAGCAGCAAGTGCACTAGTTTCTGGCAGAGAATCAATAGTATCAGTCATATGCTTGTGTCTCTCAATACGTTGCAATAAGAATATTGCCTTATTTAGAGGTGGTAAAGGATCCATAGTATGCACAGTGTCTTTGATGGAATCAAATCCACTATTAAGACCAAGCAAGAATTACATCAGACGATGATTAGTCTCACGATCCACTAATCTCTTCAAGAATTGACAATTACAAGAACTGATAGCACCACATGAACAATCTGGAATAGGATCTAAACTATCCATATCCTCCCAAGCACGCTTAAGCTTCCCATAATATTCAACAACAGGAACATTAGCTTGAGTAATATTATTAAGATCTTTCTTCAGAGAATAAAGATGAGGACCACTGGTTTGGCCATAACGCTCATGCAATTCATTCCAGAGTTGTCTAGCAGACTTGACATATCTTAGACCATCAGCAATAGTCTTGTCAATGGAATTAAGTATCCACATTCTAACAGTAAGATCACATCTAAGCCAGCGCTTATAATTCTTGTGATTAGGAGCAGGTAAAAATAAAGTACCATTAAGAAAGCCTTCTTTATTTATTGTTTCAAGAACCATAAGAAGATCACGCTTCCAATTAAGGGAGTTATCGCCATCAAAAACAGTAGGAACTGACTGCAAATTAGGCTGATCGAAGAAGAAAGAAACAACGGATCATCATATTGATTACCAGAATTAAGATGAGAATTATCACCTGAAGTAACAGAGGGAGCCATAACAAAAAGAAGATGATAAAATTCCAGAAAATCTTCAAGAAATTGCGTCGCAAACGATGAACATAAGAACAATCAGGAAGAATCTTCAATAAAATTCTCCAGAAAAAAGGTCCAAATAAAGGAGGAACTCCAAATAAAGGAGAAAGATGGAGAAATAAACTCCAAGTAAACTGAATTGATCAGTTAAGAGGTAAGAATCTCCAGAAAATCCAAGATAAAAGCTTCACAAAAATGGCGGAAACGTAAAGTTGAAGCTAATTACCTCTGATGCCATGTGAAGTAGCTTAACTTCTAGAGAAAAGAAAGAGTAAAACTCTAATAAAATATTAATGAAGCTTATAAAAATGAGTTATTTCAGACAAGATTATATAGGGAAATGTAATAGAACTAAAATATCTACTAACTAACTTGTAACTGACTTTCTCTCTCCATAACAAAATTTCAACAACCTAACAACCTCTATGCTGACTTGTCATTACACTTGCCACGTCAGCTAGTCTCACACAATTCATCTAAGATTGCTAGTAGTTTCCGCTGCATAAAAATATATAATTACGAATTTGCAGAACTATTATTATACGTTGACCCACGATATATAGTTTTAAGCAAAATAAGGTTTGCCGAAAAATCTAGTGCTTCTTATGACATTGGACAAGTTCCTACCTTGAAGGAGTTGAAGTCCATAGGCCATATAACCTTAGTTCGAACATTACTTACACGTGAAGTTCACATGAAGCTGACATAGTCCATGACGCAGCGGTAACATCTATATTACGCGAATTGCCGATTTTGAGGCTCTATGTTTAGCAAAGGTATGGAGTTGCCTCCATGTCCGACGTTCCCAGTTATTGAATGTTCTTACAGCTAGCTGCCAACGGTTTGTTGCCGAAGCCAAAAGGCATGCAAAATCCACAGTATGACAAGATTAATATATTGAACTCCAGATACGCACGAGTGTTATCTGATGAGGCACAATGCTGAGTTACGTGGAGGAATTCCAAGCATAAATTTTAATATCAATTCTTCATAAAGTACAAAGTACGTATAGGATAGCTTTTGCAACAATTTGGCATGAATGAAATGGAGTTTCGATAACCTATGAGTCTATGGCATTGTAAACATAAATTTTGTATCAAGGTAAATAAGACACAAAATAGGGAGATAAATATAAGGGAAATTTTATAAATGGTGCCCCGACGTTAGGCCTAATTCACAATAGGTGCCCTCATATTTTTGTATTACCTTTTTGGTGGCCTGAGTTCACTATAAAATCCACGTTTGGTGACCTCGAGCTAACACCGTTAGCTTTTCCGTTAAATTTCCGCTAATGTAACATGTTTATCATTTCCAAAATAAAAGACAAGTACTAATCTTCCCATCAACGCCCAAACCCCACCAAAATAATCCCCCACCACCCTCTTTATCAAAAAATATTGGTAATTAAAAATTATTTTAAAGTAAAAAAAAATCTGATATTAGCGGAAAGTTGACGGAAAAGCTAACGGTGTTAGCTGGAGGTCACCAAACGTGGATTATATAGTGATGTTAGGGCACCAAAAAGGTAATACAAAAATGTGAGGGTGCCAATTGTGAATTAGGCCTTACCTTGGGGCACCATTTATGAAATTTTCCTAAATATAATTTTTATTAATTTCAAATACATGAATACAATCTCTAGTTTGATCAATATAAAGTATGGATATATCCTCTGATTCTACTCCGTACTACGTAGGTGTAGGATGGACGCGCAGGCGACAAGTCTGCCCCCAAGCATGATGTGGTAGAGCCAGAGGATATACATAAGCACTCTATTTGCGAACCTCGAACTCTATTATCTTCCACACCTGGAGCCGATAATAATATGAACAGATTGGCCGGGTACTCACTAATGTTTTCGCAAAGATAGAAAGATATTTAGCGAATCTAGTTCTAGATAATCATGCAAAAAAGGGTCGCAAAGTGCAGTCTCACCTAATCTATATAACACACATTGATTCCATGTCCGCAAATGCACAAGACCATAGTGCTAGACACTATGCCGACTGGATGACAGTTGTATGTTTTGAGTTCCTCTATATGATGTGGTAGCTGAAGATTGATACCAGAAACGTGAAAACTGTTTTCTACAAATTTCATTTTTTGTGCTCCCTGTACTCGTTACATGTATGCATTGTCCATTTTCTGAACCCCACTGTCTTCTTTTCCCATTTTGGTTTGTGCATTAGACATTGTATTTCACGTGCTGGTGTTTTTCTTTCATCGGCCATCAACTTTAGTTTAGTGCATATCAGAGCTAGACATAGGTTACTCAGGAATATCATCAACATATTGAGTGATGATGATTTGATGTGTGTATGAGATGGCTTTTTCTTACATCGTCTATCAACTTTAGTTTAGTGCATTCTGATCTAGACGAAGAATTTTTCAGATTATCAACAATATCGATCGTCAACATATTGAAACAGCGCAACGTGGCCAGCATGGGAAACGCCTGCTAGGGTGCTACAGGATATATTATCATCCAGTTCGCACTTCTTCCTCAACAGTTAACACACAACTCATCAGCTTGTCGATCAGTACTATATATCGGAGGGATCGATCATTTATCATATGTTCTTTGAAAATTATAATGTCCTTTATTGGATCCTGTTCTCGACCTACTAGATTTGCTTGTACGAGGTCCAGCACTATTAACGACATTCACAATGTTGAGTAACTGATGATATCCCAGACAAAAGTAGAAGATTGGGGTTGGTGAACTCATATATATATGCTCTTCGATCAATTCCCATTATCTTACCTCTACATTGTGAGTTTAGCGTCAGGCCTTCGGTTAAGGCAATTGAGATCATTACTTGTTTAAATTGGTGTCTTGTCTCTCATCTCATAATCATATCTTAAATAAACATATATGCATTATTTAGTGCGATTTTGTAATATACTCCCTCCATCTCTCTTAATTCATATCATTTGATTTTTACACTCATAACAAAAAAGGGAGAGAAAAACACTAAAAAGGCGACACAAACACCAAAAAGGTACACTCGTGTGGGGGGGAAAGGATGGTAAACAACTTCTCCACTTGTGCACATGGGTGGGCTATGTATTAAAAAGTGGGGATAGTTTAGTCATTTGACAATTGTAAGACATATCAATAAAGGAAATGATAAGAATCAATAGGAACACCCTAAAATGGCAAAATAAAAAGAATCAAAAGGAACGGGGGAGTACAAAGTTTGATGTGCCAAAAACTCTAAATTCGAAAATAATGGGACAACCAAATTGTTGTTCATGGATCTCTTTTTGTAATTCATCCGTCACAATAGCTTTCTTGGCTCCTCTTTATTTTTATACTATTTGAGGTTAAACTTTGATCATTAATAACTAAAGATGTATACTTAATTAATAGAAGTATAAAAATGTAAGAATGTGAAAGTATTGTTACAAATCTAATTAACCATTACTCCCTCCGTCACTCTTGATTCTTATCATTTTGCGATTTTAGGGTGTCCCTCTTGATTCTTAACATTTCCTTTATAGGCATGTCTTACAATTGTCAGCAAACTATATATCCCAACTTTTTAATACATAACCTAACCATGTGCACAAGTGGACAAGTTGTTTATCATCCTTACCCCCACATGAAGGTACCTTTTTGGTGTTTCTATCACCTTTTTAATGTTTCTCTCTTTTTTTTTTTAAATGAGTGTAAAAAGCAAATGATAAAAATCAGGAAGGACAGAGGGGGTATCTTTTACAAATTATATATAATATAAGTTATAAATGGTAAAACAAATCCATTTTTACAAGTGTGAATAAAACCAAATAAACCATTTGATAGATTTCAGACGAAGAATTCTTACGACCATAGCTTGTTTAACGTAGAATATAGTTCACAAAACCAGTTTTTTGGGTAGATTTTTGATTTTTCAGAAAATCTTCCGAAATTTACCAAACATGTTCCTAGGGTCTATTGGAGTGTAATTGAATCATATTGCAATGACACTCATTGATCTTTGGGCTATGCGTAGGCTACTTTTTACCCTTTTTTCATGTTGCATTAACAACTGTATGTGTCTGGAATGCCTCCTACCAATTTTCGTCCAATTCTATTTTGGGGCCCGAAATAAGGTTTTTGCGTGGGTTATAGTGCACAAAAACCGGCTTTTTAGGTCAATCTTTTATTTTACGGGAAATCTTCCGAAATTTACCAAGTATGCTCCTATAGTCTATTGGAATGTTATTGAAGCATATGAAAAGTCCACACCTTGGTCTTGATGGTTTTACGGTGTGTTTAGCGCTCAATTCGAGCAAGTGCATAATGGATAAAGTTGATAGTTTGGGCTATGACTATGCTAATTTTTGTCGTTTATTTTGTTCCATTAACAATTGTATGTGTGTTGGATGTCTCATGCTAATTTTCGTCAAATTCCATTTCGGGGCCCGAAATGAGGTTTTTGCGTGGGTTATAATTTACAAAAATCGGCTTTTTGTGTCGATTTTTAATTTTACGGAAAATTATCCGAAACTTACTAAGCATGTATTTAGGGTCTTTTGGAGTGTAATTGAAACATATGGCAATGCCACACCTTGGTCTTGATAGTTTTACGGCAGGTTTAGCGCTCAATCCAAGCATGTGTATAATAGACAAATCTGATTGTTTGGGCCATACCTAGACTATTTTTTGTCTTTTTTCTTGTTTCATTAAAAAGTATATGTGTATAGCATATCTCCTCCCAAATTTCGTCCAACTCCATTTGGGGACCGAAACGAGGTTTTTGTGTGAGTTTATAGTCCTAAAAACCCGGTTTTCTTGGTTGATTTTTGTTTTTTTGGAAATTTTCTAAAATTTACCAAACTTGCTCTTAGGGTATATTGGAGTGTAATTGAAGCATATGGCAGTGTCACACCTTGGTCTTGATAGATTTACGGTGTGTTTGGCGCTCAATTCGAGCATATAGATAATGGACAAAACCGATTGTTTTGGTCATGCTTAGGCTACTTATTGACATGCTTCTTGTTCCATTAACAATTATAAGTGTCTATGATGCCTCCTACAAATTTTCCTCCGATTTTATTTCGGGGCCCGAAATGAGGTTTTTGCGAGTGGTCCACAAAAACCGGCTTTTTGGATCGGATTTTGATTTTCCATAAAATCTTCCGAAATTTACCAAGCATGCTACAAAAGTCTAATTGGAGTTTAATTAAAGCATATGACAATGGCACTCTTTGGTCTTGATAGTTTTACGATTTGTTTAGCACTCAACTTGAGCATGTGCATAATGGACAAGAAAGATTGTTTGGGCTATGCCTAGGCTACCTTTTGTCTCTTTTCTTGTTCCATTAACAATTTTATGTGTCTAGGATGCCTCATGTCAATTTTCGTCCGATTCCATTTTGGGGCCCAAAATGAGGTTTTTGCGTGGGTTATAATCCATAAAAACCGGCTTTTTGTGTCGATTTTTGATTTATCGAAAAATGTTTATAAATTTACCAAGAATACTTTTAGGTTCTATTGGAGTGTATTTGAACTATATGGCAATGCCACTCTTTGGTCTCGATAAATTTACGGTGTATCTATCGATTAATTCAATTCGAGCATGTGCATAACGGACAAGACCGGATGTTTGGGCAAAGTTTAGGCTAATTTTTGCCGTTTTTATTGTTCTATTAATACCTAGATGTGTATAGGATGCCGCCTCCTAATTTTCGTTCATTTTATCATCCGAAACGAGGTTTTTGCTTGGGTTATAATTTTAAAAACTAGCTTTTTTGGTCAATTTTTGATTTTTGGGGAAATCTTATAAAATTACCGAGCATACTCCTAGGGTCTATTAGAGTTCAACCGAAGCACATGGCAATGCCACTCCTTGGTCTTGATAGATTTACGGTGTGTTTAGCGCACAATTCTAGCACGTGCATAATGGACAAAACCAATTGTTTGGGCTATTACTATGCTACTTTTTTACTTTTTTATTGTTCTACTAACAATTGTATGTGTCTAGGATGCCTCTTGCACATTTTCGTCCAATTTCATTTCGGGGACCAAAATGAGGTTTTTCCATGGATTATCATCCACAAAACCCGGCTTTTTTGGTTGATTTTTGATTTTCCGAGAAACCTTCTAAATTTTAGCAAGAATGCTTATAGGGTGTAATTGAAGCATATGGAATTGTCATTCCTTGGTTTTGATAGTTTTACGTTGTGTTTAGCGCATTTTGAGTATGTAAATGATGGACAATTAAGATTGTTTGGGCAATGCCTAGGCTACTTTTTGACATTTTTTTTGTTCCATTAACAACTATATGTGTCTACGATGTCTCCTGCCAATTATCGTCCAATTTCATTTCGAGGCTCGAAACGAGGTTTTTCTCTGGGTTATAATCCACAAAAACCGGTTTTTTGGTTATTTTTGATTTTCCGGAAAACCTTCCTAAATTTACCATGCATGCTATTAGAGTCTTGGAGTGTTATTGACGCATATGGCAATGCCACACCTTGGTTTTGATAGTATTACGGCGTGTTTAGCGCTTAATTCGAACATGTGCATAATAAACAAATTCTATTTGATATCGGCGGTTTTTCTGCTAATGTTGGTGATCAAAGCATGCAAGTGTCAACTTGGAAGTCTATATCATGCCAACAAATCAATCTAACACAAACGGGACCTATTAATTCTAATTAGTTCTAACTTCTAAGTACTTGGCGCTATCCTAAAAGCTAATGTAAAGTGATGCAGTACCTGTTTGTTTATGGTCATGGATTATGAGTTGTGTCTCCTTCTCATAAAGGATTCTTTAACCTAATCATATTTTATCTATAAAAAAAAGTGATGCAATACTGCCGGCAGCCGAAACAAAGACAATTAGGAAAAAAAATGTATTTTTGAACGTCGGCAGAAATTGGAGAACCGCTAGTAAGGATTGTACAATCACGTGTGCAATTGATCACTCAATTTATTTGACGGCGAGCTGGGACCTATGCGAGGATTATTATGAACAATCCCAATTTGATATGCCTTGTCCAGGCAAAGTTCCACTCTTGCTCATTAATTTGTTGCTTTATAGATTGAAAAAATGCTTCGTTGAGCCGCAAACCAATTTTTTTCGGCTAACAATCAAGTTATTCGCCGTAATATGTCTACTTCAAATGAATGAAATGTTAGACAAAGGTATTTGTCATTGTCACTACTTGAGTTTAAATATTAGCCTCTGATTTATCTCAGAGTACATTTACAAAATGGTATGCCTGCATAGATAAGAATGCAAAAACCACTTGCTTATACGAATTTCAATATAATAATATATCTAATACATGTTTGATAAATATATTTAAAAAGCATATAAATGTTAAAATTGACATCGCAAAGGTTAAAAACAAGAGGATTTCTTATTAGGTGAGGTACATAATAGACACAATATTCCGTCTTTGTTCCCCTCTCTTGTGTACATTACTTAGCTTTTTATTGTTTTCACTGTCAAATTTTATCCACATATATGATTTATCAATTTATTATTAGTGGGTACCATAGGTATTAGCTTACCTCCTTATTTTATGCTTTTGATCTTGCTTATCACTACTACTCAAATTAAATGATACAACAAGACAGATGTGCCCAAATTTCACATTTATATAATATCCATATTTTTATAGTACAAAATGACATCTATGTTAAAAGATTAAATATAGTATATTGTCATATAAACTATGAATAAGACTTTTATAGTTGTTCGTGTATATATAAATGGCAAAGACTTCGAAAAGTGGCTCTAGAGTAGGATGAAGAGAGGTTTTAAAATTTAGAGTAAACTTTCAACTTATAATTGTAGTGCTTACCCTTTTTTACTAAAAGCTAAATAGTTTTATTGACTAAAATACTATATGGCATCTAAAAAAAATTGAACATCAAACGAATACATATCAAACCAAATCAAAATAAACTGAAATCGAAAATGCCTTAGATCAAGTATTAAAAGGTCTTACGGCATTTATAATTTTAATACTTACCTTAAATTTTAAGAACTCATCCTCGTCGTGTCACATAATCGCCTTATCCATGTCTATTAATTCAAATAATCAAGGGCAGTCTTAGATGTTTATGAATGAGTATTCACGCTTCGTGTAGGAGGTGGAGGTGTAATATCAAAGGAGGTACTTTGGTGGAAGAGGTGGATGAGAATATTCATCCCTTTTGAGTAGGTGTGAAGGTTTTTTTCACCAGATCTTTTTGGATGGATTATAGCTTGGTGGCTAACTAAGTGATGGTGCTTAATTAAATGTGATGGTGAGGATTGAGGGGATTGTGTGGAGCATGTGATCCAACTATGGATCTAGTTCATTTGGCTTATATATGTTTTTGCTTATGTCATATTTGTTCCTCTTTCATTTTCATTTTGTATGGGGTTGTGTGGATTGGCTATGTTAGGTGGATATTGGATGATACAGTTATCTTATCGATATTGAATGTATAATTTAGATTTTCCATTACTCATGTCTCATATTACCTGACACCCACACCTTTTTTTTTACTCAAATATTAAGGGTTTCCGAAGATGAGATCCCTAGTCATTTACCATTCTTACGCGTTTTCAAAAAAAATAAGAATTAGTTAACTTAATTGGTTTTTAGGAATGTATATATATAACTCAAACACGTGTGAAGTAGATTATAGCATATATGGTAGTTACGATAAAAACAGAAACAAAATCATAACAAGTGTGAAAGGGTCTTGATTATGTGGAGCTAGGCAACTAGTGGTCTACTGGTCTTAACAAACATCCCCGTACTACAGTTTGCAGCTCGACAAACAAAAAAAATATCGCTGGCATAAACTAGAATCACATGAAGCAACAAAACGTAAGCACGAAACACATCACAGAGAGATCAACTCGACAACTAGCACTCCCAAGTGTGCAACTATCTCAGGAGTCCATCACTTATCATTGGTCAGATTTGGCTTAGTCGATTTTCATGTGTCCCATTATTTTCTTCACCCTTTTTTTGTGTTAATACTTTATGTTCATTCCGATAAAATTTGAGTTTAGGTACTTCACACTCTTTTCTCCTTCACACCGTAGATCGTTTAGGATTCCCAAATAATAAAAATAAAACTTACAATTATAAAAAGAAAATAGCAAATGATACAAGGGTTATGTCGGTAAAAAGTAGCTAGGCAAATCGTTATGGCATAAAGGATATGTTGCGGTTGAGTTGAAGATAGGTTAATGTAGGTTAAATATTTTCATCATGTTTCTTAAAATAATTTGTGAATCTAGATCCATGTGGAACAATTGTAAGGTTGAAAAAGTTGCACACGTGCACACTATAGACCATGATATTTGTGTTTTTTATATATAGCAGAATTTGTAAATTTGTAACGAATTTGACATGTAACTAACTTGAGCCGGTTTGATGAGCCTTCAAATCAGTTATGTCACTACTTTGCTAGGACTTTAATTCTTGATCTCCGACCCAGCCAAGTCATGATATATATCATAGGCTTAAACATGATTTGTGGTTTGATTTGGACTAAATTTCTGTGTAACCACTCGAACAAGTG
Organism: Corrigiola litoralis; assembly: GCA_901111285.1. Taxonomy (NCBI): domain Eukaryota; kingdom Viridiplantae; phylum Streptophyta; class Magnoliopsida; order Caryophyllales; family Caryophyllaceae; genus Corrigiola; species Corrigiola litoralis. The sequence continues at coordinate 9,101 of CAAKMY010099860.1, read as the reverse complement.
TCTAATTTAGTCGTTTATGGTCACTTTAGGTACCCATGAGCACTTGGTTGACTTGGTAGGAGATTAGACTAATTTAACAAGAGGTGTCAAGTTCAACTGGAATACAACAGTGTGAAAACTCATGAGGGAAAGCTTTGCCGCCTTTAGTGGTCCTACCCAAAGCGAATCTTGACTAAATCAGATGGTGAAAACCAAACAAAAGTCACTTTAGATATCTTAGTCAAACTTAAATAATTGATTTGGCTACATATTCAATAGTTCACCAACACAAGAACAGGTCCATGAGCACACTTTAAAAAGTTAAATAGGTTTATAATACGTTTTGAAAATTGACACATTTGATCGCATCTAGTTGACTTCTTATACGGTCTACCAGCCACTAATCCGGGTAATTATAACTCCAACAACGCCAGGAGCTTCTCAATCCATTCGTGGTGTCTTTTGCGATCTGCATGGATTTTTACCAGTCATTATGTGGCTCTCTCGAAAGACTTTCACGAGCAATTCACACCATTACTCCCATATTTCTCCTCGTGTGTACTCACCTCCCACGCACCAAGCTACACAAGAATTACTATGTCGTCGATCGATCAACTCATGACCTCACCTTTCATGCTCCACAACCACAAGCACCAACAACAATACCTATTGTCACCATCAACAACTACGAGCATTAACAACGGCGACCTCCACTAGTCACTCACCATCACCACCATCACCTTATATCCTTTTGATTATCCCATATTTAAATCCTTTATATATAAAGATAGTAAGTATATATGTCCTTCTTGATAATACATTTAATTGGGCCTATTTCATAGTCTGTCGGTACACATCTATTTGAATGAATGCGGTCCATATAAAACTTATATATACATATTATCCAATGACTGAAATAGTACATTTTGATCTAACGAGTAAGAGTCTGTTCTCTTCAACTTATTTTCACTTATCTTATCTTATCTTATCTGAATTTTTCTTTTTTTTTTCTGATTGTTTTTAAAATTTTCTTTTTTTTTTTACTTATTTTTCTTAACTTTACTTATTTTTACTTATTTTTCTGAACTTTTCTTATTTTTACTTATTTTTCCTGATTCATGTTGTTTTCATAGCTCAACTTTACTTATTTTTACTTATTTTACTTATTTTTACTTATATTCCTGAACTTTACTTATTTTTGCTTATTTTTTGAACTTTACTTATTTTATCTTAACTTTTCTTATTTCTTCTGAACTTACCTTATTTTTCCTGAAAATAAGTAGAAATAAGTTGAGGAGAACAGGTCCTAAAGTTATAAAACCTCAGGAATCACGAGGGTCAAAAAGTAGTTATTGTTACCAGGAAAATTTTAGTTTGTACCTTTATGATTTTGACATCTTCAACTTGTACCCAAAATTACAAACACATTACATGTACCCTAGAGTTTTTTCTTTACAGTACACTATTTAACCAAACTTACCAAACAAAAATTGAAATAAGTTGGTTGTATTGACCGGCTGTAATAATTGACTGTTTTGGTTGGCTAGAATGACATATGTTTGGTAAATTTAACTGAAATTAGTTGGTTTTTTAGTTATAAAGTGAGCTCAAAAGGCAAAAGTCACATGAAAAGATGTTTAGAGCAGCTTTTTGAAAAGTGGCTTAAAAGTCGATTTTTAAGCAACTTACAAAAGTCATTTACCAAACAATTTTGTTAGTTTGACGAAATAAAAAGCCAAAATCAAAAGGCCATCTTAAAGCCATTTACCAAACATGGCTATGGTAAGGGAAAAGCATGGTAGATCGAGGACTTAGGAGATGACTTATGATGTCAGCTGCCAAGTGAAGTAAGATCACGTCTATTGTGGTGGGTGGGCTTTTGGCCAAATATATAACCGGCAAGAGAAACATGGCAAAATTTTGTTTAGCACTTTAGCCCATTCCGGAGAAGGAAGGAGATCAATTAATCGGAAAAACTGTCAAGCCCATTGGGAGAAGGAATACACCGCATTTAGTATTGGACATGAAGTGTAAATCTAGTCCAAATCGAAGTGATATACTCCCTGTTTTCATATGATGTTCCTGTTTGACTTTTCACGTTTGCCAACGCACGTTTTATATGTTAAATATCTTTAGTTATATGTAAGTAAAAATTATAAAAACTTGATATTCTTAATCTACTCATTAAGACAAATCAAACAAGATCCCACGACTATATTTTATCTTATATATTGAAAAGTAGCCACAAATCTATCTCTACTTATGAATAGTGCCTAAAGTCAAAACGGGAACATCATATGAAAACAGAGGGAGTACTAATCATCGAATGGAGTACAAATGTGCAAATATAAACATTGATTTTTTTATGTTACGTAAGCATAAACATTGATTGTTTAACATAATCTTTAGATTCACCCATGTTAAAAGAAAATTTACATAGAGTAATCTCAACTAGAGGGGTTTGTTTGAAAATAATTTTAACAAAAAAAATTTCCGAAATAATTCTAACTTGATGTCATTTTTGTAACCAGTACACCCACATATACGAACCAAGGTTTTGATACTACTCCTAAGCTGATTTTCTACCAAACCACCCAGTAACCACCAGTACTCACCCCAAGCAACCCACTAACCACCAATACCCACCCAAACACCCAAATCCCCCTTCTACCCCTCCCCCCTCTTCCAAAAAAAACCTCATCCCACAAAACTCATCCAACCCCTAACTAGCTCCCTCTCATGCGGCCCACCCACCTCCACTCCCACCCCTACCCTCCCCATACAACCCCACCAATACCCTCGACAAGCCTACCACAAGCAACAACAAATCCTCACAATTAGCGCCATCCTCGAATATCTCCCACCAACACAACAACATACCACCCCAAATCGCAACAAACACAACCCCCAACCTCATTATTCAAACGTGTGGCAATAGTGAGCCCATTAGCATCACACAACCATCACCTCCCAAACTGAGCTCCTCCCTTTCTTCTTTTCAGATCGGGGGTTTGGGTGGTACGCTTCTTCTTTTCGGATCAGGGGCTTTGGGTGGTCGAATGATTTTTTTTTTGTGTTTTATGTGGGTTTTGCGATGGGTCTTCGTTGGGGTTTGTGTTGGTCTCAGATAGGGAGGTGGAGGTGGAGTGTTGATCGCTATAGTGACGAGGATCGGTGATTCGGTGAACTAGATTGGATAGGACTGAAACTAATAGCTGCCCTTATGGCTTGTTCGATTAGATTGAGAGTATAAACCACGAGGGGCTACAGGAAGACGTACGATAGGCTGCGTAGGATCCGTACTAACGAAAATAAAATCTTTCCTAATGGCTAGGATTCTGACTCTTAAATATATACCCTTAAAGAAACAAATTAAGATAATAGAAAACAAAATATCACTAGGTCATCTCACATCTCTCTTTCATATCCTCCATTAGACACACATCTCTCCATATAAGTACTGAATTGAGGGTTGAGACACCACTCTTGGAATCAGTGTGTTTTGCAAAGATAGTCATGATCCACGAGACTCCGTCTAGAATTAAATTTGCGAAACATGGTGGTTCATTTGACTGAACACGACTATTTCATTCATTAACTAAACTAATTAATTTGATCAACTTTGTACTATCACTTACGGAGTACTTAGCTAACATCCCAATAGTAGAGGCCGATGAGCCAATAATTATACCACGTGCAATGGTATCACAGAGGATCTATCAATTGATTTTTTGACCAAAGATTGTAAAACAGTGTGACAGAGTCGTAGTGCTAGTTAGCATAGGTTGCATTGATACAAAGATTTACATAACTACATAACTACATAAGTATCAATGTCAGACCATGCCCCTTTGATGCATGAAACCCAAACATAATCTTCTTTTCCCAGCGTAATCCTGGGTTCTAATCATTCGAAGAATTATGTTCTGCGAGACGCAGGTGGGAGAAATGTCCCATATCCATAATCAATTTCTCACGTGGGCGGCTAGCATACACAGATAGGAACAACTCATCCTATAAGTCACTGTACGTATAATTAAAGAACTGGGACAGAGAAGAAGACTAAATGGGGTCCCCACACGACATAGTCACATACTCACAGTGACAGCCTTAAGCCTCCACTTTCATTTAAGACTCCAGTAAAAAGTACTTCGTATTTAGAATAGGTCTCACTGTTATTCCAATAATGTTTGGTTTTTGCGTCATCTAGCTCCAATCATTTTGCTGGACGGAAAGTTCTCTGTTGGTCCATAAGAAAAGAAGTTTGTCCTAAACGTGTATAAATATTAACCAATATAGCACCCACAAAAAAAAAAAAAAAAAACTGAAAAATTAACCAATACTCCCTTCCTGCACTCTTTCCTCGCAGGATAACAAGTACTCCGTATATGTTTATAAGATATACTCCGTTTGATAAAAATGTTAGACCATCTTTCTTATGCATTTATGTATTCCTTTTCATAAGATTCATTAATAAAGTAAGGCGATAATACATCAGTTTTAGAAGTGAACAATAACAGACCATATGAAATTTAAGAAATTTATGGAATATAAAGCAAAAACAGCTCGTAATCTTGACAAGAAACACGAATGTCTATGTTTTTTTCAGGTAAGGGAACTGCTTGTTTACGAGGGAAATTGGTATCTTGATTCTAGTAATCATGGTCAGAAAGTCTATTATTTGTTGATATATTAAATCTGATTTGTACCACTTCCACTGAGAGATGAAATATCGTCGTCTTAACAACATTTCAGACCCCAGGATCACACAATAATGAATATGAATTCAGAGCAATTACTAGACTATTAGTACAAAGACTTGTATTCTTAATCTAGAGGGAAGGGTGGGGCAATTAACTGTTAATTTAAGCTTGCGAATCACAAATAGTCAGCACATAGCAGCAAACCAAAGAAAATAGTAGCTATTTTCATAACTTTCATGAAAAAGGAAAGACGCAAAGACTACAAAGATCAGACTGGCCTTATTCTAGATGAAAAATAAATAAATTCATCTGCTACTATACAATCAGAGAAAATCTGATAAAACTCTTACGAATGTGATTTTCCCTGATAAACTAGTCACTATTGCTCTTAACTCCTGGAAACATATGCTAATCATATAAACAAGAACAACAAATTAAACAATGAACTGAAATATTTGTTAGTATAGGCCTAATATCTCATCTTGTTATGCAACCAGCTCCTGTTCTATGTACAATTGCTCCCACGGTGAAAACATATCCTGAACTTGAACTCCATTTCCAGGACCAACTCCAGCGCCAATGCGACCATAGTTTGGCCTCCTGGCCTCTAAGAACCCGGCATTGGCCTCATCCTTCACCAAAGAATTAACCCAAGAGACATCAGGCTCATTGAAACCTGGTGGTGATACCCTCATGGCATTGTTGTTACTCCCTCTGATTCCAAATGAATTAGACCTCCTTAGCTTATTCAGCTCTTCTCGTGGCATCCCCCATTCCAATTTCCCATTAGGCGAGCCCCAATCTGATAAATTGGCAGCCCTTGGACTTGAAAGATTAGCACCCATTGGAGGTGACCTATCGATAAAGCTCTGGCTCCGCTTAGCAAAAGCAGCAGCTCTCGAGTTGAGCATTGCTGCAGCCATTGACTTAGGGGAATCAAGCACACTCGGAGGGGACATCTTCCTTGGAATGTTGATAGGTGAGTCCATACCACTCCTTGGAGGGGACATCTTCCTCGAAACATTGATCGAATTAAAGACTGTTTCAAGGTTAGCAGGACTCAAATCACAGACCCTCCCGTTGTTGCTCCATCTAGGTGACATAACCTGCTGCTGCTGATGCTGGTGATGCTGGTACTGATGTTGTTGGCTGAGTTTTGACTCGATTTTGATCAACTCTCTTTCCAACTCAACATCCCTAGCACTCAAGCTAGACCTCAGCCTACTCCCAGGGAGCTGTAAATTAGGTGGAACAGCTCCAAAACCCGACTTCCCCTGCCACATAACACCTCCACCATTTGATCCTCCACTTTTAGGTGAAAGCGGAGCATATGAAGGGGACAACGGAGGAGTTGATGTGTTACTAAACCCGCCACCAGGGGACGACATAGTCATGTGATCAGGGCCAGGAATGGCTGATCCTGTCGATGCATAAACCGGGCGAAGCTCCTCCCTCTTGTGAGCAAAAAAGCAGACCTTCCTCGAGCACCCTGTCTCATCCTTGCACAACCTAGTACGGTACTGAGCAGGGTGTAGCCACGACTCGAACACACCATGAGCAAACTCGCACTCATCTCCTTTCCTGCAACTACCCTTCTTGAACTCAGGGCACGGCACACAAGTGTAGTTGTACTTAGTTGGATCCCTCCTCCTGGCATTCTCACCGGGGTGCGCAAAGGGGCACTCGGTCCAATCGTGGGTGTACGCTCTTGAGCATGGCTTGATCTTGAAGCAATACATCCTGAAATCGTCACTGCTGTACACTCCGTTGTTTATGTCCGGCAAGTCTGCCACTGAGTACTCCTTCTTGGAGCTGGAATCTGAATCGGAATCGGATATCGAATCAGAATCATGGCCTTTGAGTAGGCTGTCCAGCTGCCTGTTCTTGGTAGGCAATCTCGGTAAAGTTGGGATTAAATCACATGCCCTGTTACCTGAACAATAACCAACAATACAGGTTGAGTATACAAATCATAGCATAAATTCATTTTATTGTTTAGTAACTTCGAGGAAAATGAGATGGCGCCACCTACCCAAATTGGGCGCTACCCTCTCACATGTATTATTATAATCCCCGATCCATGAAGTAAAGATATTTACCATGAGCGTCAAGGATGTTGACATTGGCAGAAGCCGAAACGAGGCGCTCAACGACCAAGGAAGAGGACTCAGACCCGCCAGCCACGGCACAGTGAAGAGCAGTGACGCGGTCAGACCCGGCGACACGGTTGATATCCGATTGACCAGACTGGATAATGTAGTCAACGACACGGACACTCCCATACTGAGCAGCAACCATAAGAGGAGTTCTCTCCACTATAGCCATCTTCCTAGACGCAACCAGCCTCGTATACCAAACACCAAGCTCATCAACTCCACTCCCGCCACATCTCTCAACTACCAACTTGAAATTCTCAGCGTCATCCAACGCCGCAAGTTCGAGTAACAGCGAGGGCGTGCAAGCGAACTTTTCCTCGTGAGTGATATCCATGCCCATGTTGAGCAAGACTACGTACTATTATGTTTATGTGTACGTTAGAAATGAAGGGAGAAAATAAGAGAGGTTGACTAATGACTAGTGAAGTAGTGATGATTAAGGTGAGTTAAGAGGGAGAGCAAAGGGGCGGCTCTTATAAAGGGAAGGTGCACCGGCCAAAAGGATGGAGAGGAAGAAGGGAGGAAAGTGTGACTTTTCTGCCTGCCTTCTTCTTCTTACTTTCTTTGATCAAGAAGAAATTCGTTCGTTCATGGGTCAAATTGTCAAAGGGTCAAAGGGGTAGTACTGCCACTACGCGTGTGGGCGTGACTCTGCCTTGGTCTACCAAATGAAATTCGCATGAAATGCAATCTCCAACTCTTACTTTATTCACGACTTTGATGTTTACTGTTTTCTACTCCCTACTTTATCATTGCTGTTGCTACTTGCTACTCCATAGTTGCTACTGTCTACATAGTTTAGAGTATGTATATTAGAGTCCACTTTGCTCTCCTTTTGCTTCCCCTTATTTTATAGAGATAAAATGGAGTGGCTCTCTTTAGCTATTATAGGGCACTCTTTGATAGCCCTCCATTTACATCTTACAAGGAGCAAATTTGCTCTTCATGTAGGGATATCAAAGAGTGCACCCTTCATGAAAATTGGGCCCCATTTATGCATAAAGTTTTCATATTTTAGGAGAGAGATTAATATATAATGGGACCCAAAATTATGAGGTGGAGGGTTAAGTGGAGAGTCATATACTATTGTGGGCAAATAGTAATTGATTATCCCTTCAACACTTTGTCTCCTTCCAGTGTTAACTCTTTCAAATTGTTATTGTACATGCTCTTAGTTCCATTCAATTAGCCAATTATGGGCTAGTGTTTATTTTATCATTAATGTACATATCTGATGGTGGTAGACTAATGATAGTCACTATTTTCAATGGTGACTATGTGATTGCAACACTTATACCGTAGACATGGGGGTATATACATTTCCATGCCCCCTGGTTTAATTGATTTGCACATATAAGTGAAGGGAAATGCACATATTTTTTTTATAGATTTGCACATATAAGTTAAGGAGAATGCACACAGAAAAAAACTTTAAATATATAGTTCAAATATTTTATGTAACATACAAATATTTTTTTGCACATATGCAGTAATATATATCCACATTGCTAATTTGACATATAAGTTAATGAAATTGCACAAACACTTTATTTAAAGTGCACATATTCCTCTGGGGACACGAACAAACCATGCTCACAAGAGTATAGTATAATTTGCGATGTGCTTGCAAGAGAAATAACTCTAATTATAGTTAATTTTCTATTAGGCATGTATATGTTTTTTTGATTTTCACCATCCGATTAAATTCGGATTCGAGTCTGATAGTTACATTAGAACGTCAAAACTTTCTCTCTCTGTGTGAGTTTTAACACGACTACATGCTTGTTGTCTTCTCCTCCTAGTTGATCAAAATGTGGAGTATATGTTTCTTCACTATATATGGCCAACCAAGAGACGGTTTAATAAGAACACAAATGATTGACAATCCTAATTCCCCAAACTAGAACTTGTGCTTTGTTGCTCTAATACTGATATCAGGACAAAAATACTAGTTATTCTAGCCTCAATTGTGCTCGGCGAAGAAATATATATCCCCATGTCTACGGCGGAATATTTTCTGGAAAATCAAAAATCAACCCAAAAAGCCGATTTTTGTGGACTATATAACCCACGCAAAAACCTCGTTTCGACTCCAGAAATGAAAATGGACGAAAATTGACATGAGGCATCCTAGATACATATAATGATGAATGGAACAAGAAAATTGACAAAAAGTAGTCTTGATGTAGCCCAAACCATCGGATTTGCTCATTATTCACACGCTTGAATCGAGCGATAAACACACTGTAAATCAATCCAGACA
>CAAKMY010099849.1:0-10201 GCA_901111285.1 Corrigiola litoralis | reverse complement strand
GAATATAACTTGATGATATGATATGTGACCAAAGGAAACTGATTTTTACACTCCCCATTTTTATTTTTACACTCTCATTCACCCCTTTCATGTGAGAGCACAGATTCCTGTATAGGAATCTACTCCTCTCACATGAGGAGTGTAAAAATCAAATGGGGGAGTGTAAAAATCATTGCCCGTGACCAAAGTACTTGTTAAATATTCAAAGTTACTTGCTTTATTCATTAGACTAGATTGATAGATACTCAAATCACAAACCCCCCCCTTTATAAAGACATTAAATAGCGTAAACAACCGTTCCTAGTGGATTCGACCCGACTTGCCACTAATACTTAGGTTAAGTGAATAGTTGGATTAATTTGGATAGCACACACACGACTTTGTCCTACCACAATGCCATTCCTACGTCTTGATAGATTTACTGTGTGTTTATCGCTCGATTCGAGCATGTGAGTAATGGACAAACCCTATGTTTGGGCTACGCCTAGGCTACTTTTAGCCAATTTTCTTGTTCCATTCTTCATTACATGTGTTTTTAGGATGCCTCCATCCAATTTTCGACCGATTCCATTTCGGGGCCGAAAGGAAGCTTTTTCATGGATAATAATACACAAAAGCCGGCTTTTTGGGACGATTTTTATGTAATAGCCCGAGTAATTAGGAGCCTGATTAACTTAATTAATTTCTTAATTTATTACTAGTGACTTTGATTTGAGAAATGGATTATTGCATTGAGCTCGTTTATTTATATTTTTTTTATATTACCAAATGATTATTTTATTGGAGAATTATATTTTGAGAAATAAAAGGAGTTTGTAATAATTATCGATGTGAGTATTTTATTTAAAGTGGAAAATATATTTTAAGTGGTCACTATTTATTTTATTATTTTTGTTGGGTTAGAAATTAGATTACTAACTAGGTGGGATTTTTAGAACTAGTAAGTTGACCCAAAACCATTTTAGAAAGTTCTCATCCTCACCATCTCACCCTCGTCTTCTTCCCTCGACGCCGCCGTGCTCCTCCTCTCCCCCACGCGTCGTTCCTCTCTCCGGCGAAGTCGCGCACCGGACCACCGCCCCTCGCTCTCCCTCTCATCTATTTTTGGGTAATTTCTGATTTTATAAGAAAACCCCCAATTTTTCTATATTAGGGTTTATCAATTTATCCTTTTTAAATCTGATTATATGTTTGTGTTTGCGATTAACTACGTTGGTAAAACAACCCCGTACGATCGAGTCGGAAATTACGACAAAACGTAGGTCCTTTGTGATGATGCCGCCACACATGTGCGTTTATCAATTTATCGTGCTTGTGACTTGATTTCCCAAGTATATAATTATGTGCATATTTTCTGGTAGCTATTGTGGTTAGGTTGATTTATGTCGTTTGCCATTGATGCTTAGTAGTCGTGGATCGAATTGAGTTCGGATTGTATTCAAGAGCATTAGTGGGTGTATTTGATTCGTTGGTTGTAATTGCTACATCGTATATATGTTTGGAAAGTATGGTTAGAGGACATATATTATGGCTAGTGTTGGGTTACTGATTAGATGATATTGGGAGCTATTGGATCAACTAGTAATTTAGCCGACTTTAGTAAAGTGTGATAGATAGTAAAGTACTATCTCTAGTATGTTGGTATATTGTCATATATTATGGCTAGCCGAGTTAGTTTGGTTAAGTAGTTGTGTGTTGTTTAGGTATATGTTGGTATGATGTTGTTAGGAAGAAATTGTTAGAAGTATGATTTTAACAAGTACTGAACAATGGGTATTAAGGTTAATACTAGTATTGAGTTATGTGCTGCTGGATGTCTCTAGTAGCTTATATTGGTTGGTTTATTGAATAAGATGGTAAGTTTGAGAATTGTGGCTATAGTATGAGGATAGGTAGTATTGGTTTAGTTTGGTTATGGAGAGGATTTATGCATAAGCATACGCCTTGGTATTTTGATGGAATTGTTGTGGTATATGAGAATTGTGGGTTAGTACTTGGAATGAGTTGGAGTACGATCTCATGTGGAATAATTTGAGTTGATAATGTTTAAGGTATGATAGCATTTGTTCTAGCTAAAGTACTACTCTGGGAATGTGTAAAGGCAAGATGCAAATAAATTGAATGACTATGGATTTAGAAAAAGTAAAGTGATATGGTGGCCTAGGGTTGGAAGGGATATGCCCAACCTAGTGCTTTTGTATTGAGTTTGATATCGTCCTAGAGAGATTGATGTGAGTGGCTTGCCGATACATATTCCAGAGGATAGTATGATAGCTTTGAACTATTGTCTTTTGGTTTGGCTCAAAATCTGGTTTCTTTGATTTGAGTATGAGATATTGAGTATTGATATTGGTGCCCTTTTATGGGACTTGAGATAGAGTATGGTTTGGTGAACTAGATTCGTAGGCTTAACCGAGATTGGGTTTTTCAGCCGATTTTGTTAATAGAGAATTGAGAAAGATAGTGGATGATGAATATAGGTGACCTTCTGATTAAAGGATTCTTTCGACAGGCATCTGAATTTATAAGTGTATAATAGGAATTGTTAGAGGAGTCGATTATAGATTGGGTTATTGAGATTAGTAATTGAGATTGGAAATAAGTTATGGATAATAAAATAGTTTGATAGTAAGCCGATTTATTTTATAAAGGGTTGAGTGATCTGAGTAAAAGGGTAAGATATGAGAAATAAAGGTGTAAGGCGTGGTTAGTAGATAGAAGATACAGAGGTAAATATTGAGTAATGGTTAAGACTTGGTCCTATTATGGTTTTGACTACTTTGAGTAAATTTGTCCTATGTGGTTGTTATGTTTCTTATGTGAATCTATAAAAAGTTATAAATGTCAAGAATGGAATATGAGTGAGTTGGATAATGGAAAGTCATTCACAGAGAATGTTATATAAGTGGAAACAAGATAAACTCGAGTTAGGCCTCGATTGTGTTTGTGAATTGATAGAAGTTAGTGATATTAAAGTGAATATGAAGAGTGAGAATGGTTGCTTTTGAAACTTGCCTTTTACTGTGATCAGTAATGTGAAATGAGATGTATGTGATTATGCGAATATGTGGATATTTGGAATACGTGGATGTGGAGCTTGTTAAGCTTGTTATTGGTATTATATTGATATTGTTAGTTGTCGGCTTTGACTGTCGAATATGAAGTTGTTTGGCTATTATTGGCATTTGTGTTTACATGGTTGTCGACTATGAGAGTTGGCTGAATTGAGTATGATATGTATAATGGACGTGATGTCCAAGGGTGTGTTGTTGGTTATCAACTATGGGAGTTGAGATTGATTATAATGTGATGGACTTGATGTCTAGAGAGGTGGATGTATGTATTTGAGTTGTATTTGCAGATTATTATGTGGATATTTGAGTTGTATTTGCAGGTTATTATGTGGATTGAAAATCCTGGATATGTGCATATTTCAAACAGAATTCTGCCGAATTTTCGGTAGAACATTTATATTCTTAATAAGCATGTTATGCTTGTGGCTATGTGAATACCGCACATATTATTTATGAATCTTGAGCATGTGAATGCATGATATCTGAATTTAAATGTGATCCTTGGCAAAGGATGTAGAAACTTTAAGGATAAGACTCTTCCGGAGAAATCTTAAAGGATTAACATATGACAAAAATCTAGGGATGTTACAGGTCTCTAGGACCTTAAGGATAAGACTCTTTAGGAGAAACCTTAAGGGAACCTTATGGAGAAGACTCTCGGGGAGAAACCATAAGGATAGGGTAAGACCTCGTGGTTGGGGCACCTTATGATTACTGTGTCTCCTTAGAGCGTACCTTTGGGAGGACCCTCTAAGGGGTGTGCACACTAATGACCATTTACGGCCTATGATTTATAACCAGAGGGAAGTTCCCCGATAAACGAGATGTTTGGCTATATGCGCTCTCATGTCGTTCTCTCTTCCCATTGCCATGGAAATGTTTGCATATCATATAGTTGATCTGATGGGTTTCACGAGTTGCTATGCTTGTTATATTCTCGTTGCACCATTGCATGACATATTGTGTATGTTTGACTTGAGAGTATGCTAGGAGTTACTTAAACTCCATTTCTTGTGTATGACACTTATACATGTGGACATACTTATGTGTATCTTGACTATATGTGTAATATGGTTATTTAGGGCAGGTGTACCTTGATAACCACTATATATGGTGTTAGGTAATCTTACTCAGTTTTGAGCATAATTAGAGCATATGGCAATGCTATTCCTTCGTCTTGATAGATTTACGAGTTGTATATCGCTCGATCCGAGCATGTGAGTAATGGACAAATACGATGGTTGGGCTACGCGTAGGCTATTTTTTGCCAATTTTCTTGTTCCATTCTTCATTACATGTGTTTAGGAAGCCTTCATCCATTTTACGTCCGATTTCATTTCGGGGCCGAAACGAGGTTTTTTCGTGGATAATAGCCCACAAAAATCGGCTTTTCGGGTCGATTTTTTATTTTTCGGAAAAATCTACGAAAGTAACCTAGCATGATCCTTAGGTGTATTGGAGCAAAATTGGAGCATATGGCAATGTCATTTATTTGTCTTAATAGATTTACGGTGTGTTTACCGCTTGATTCGAGCATGTGAATAATGGATAAAACCGATGGTTTGGGCTACACCTATGCTACTTTTTGCCAATTTTCTTTTTCCATTATTCATTACATGTGTCTAGGAGGCCTCCAGCCAATTTTCGTCCGATTCCATTTCGGGGCCAAAACGAGGTTTTTTCGTGGAAAATTGTCCACAAAAACCAGTTTATTCGTTCAATTTTAGATTTTATGTAAACATCTTCGAAATTAACCTAGCATGATCCTTAGGTGTATTGGAGCAAAATTGGAGTATATGAAAATGCCATTCATTCGTCTTAATAGGTTTACGGTGTGTTTATCGATCAAATCGAGCATGTGAGTAATGGACAATTGCGAATGTTTGGGCTACGCGTAGGCTATTTTTTGCTAATTTTCTTGTTTCATCATTGCTTACATATGTCTAGGATGCCTCCATCCATTTTTCGTCTGATTTCATTTCGGGGCCGAAACGAGGTTTTTTCGTGGATAATAGTCCACAAAAACCAGCTTTTCGGGTCGATTTTTGATTTTTGAGAAAAATCTAAGAAAGTAACCTAGCATGATCCTTAGGTGTATTGGAGCAAAATTGGAGCATATGGCAATGTCATTCCTTTGTCTTAATAGATTTAAGGTGTGTTTATCGCTCGATTCGAGCATGTGAATAATGGATAAAACCGATGGTTTGGGCTACACCTATGCTACTTTTTCCGGCTTTCTTCTTCTATTCTTAATTACAAGTGTCTAGGAGGCCTCCAACCAATTTTCGTCCGATTCTCTTTCGAGGCCGAAGCGAGGTTTTGTCGTGGATAATTGTCCACAAAACCGGCTTTTTGGTTCAATTTTAGATTTTTCTGAAAAATCTCCGAAAGTGACCTAGCTGGATCCTAGGGTGTATTGGAGCATAATTGGAGCATATGACAATGCCGTTTTTTTGTCTTAATAGATTTACGATGTGTTTATCGCTCGATTTGAGCATGTGAGTAATGGAGAAATGCGAAACTTTGGGCTACGCCTAAACTACTTTTTGCCAATTTTCTTGTTCCATTCTTCATTACATGTGTCTAGGAGGCCTTCAGCCAATTTTCGTCCGATTTCATTTTGGGGCCGAAACGTGGTTTTTTCGTGGATAATAGTCCACAAAAACCGGCTTTTTAGTCGATTTTTGACTTTTCGGAAAAATCTACGAAAGTAACCAGCATGATCCTTAGGTGTATTGGAGCAAAATTGGAGCATATGGCAATGTCATTCCTTCGTCTTAATAGATTTAAGGTGTGTTTATCGCTCGATTCGAGCATGTGAATAATGGATAAAACCAATGGTTTGGGCTACACCTATGCTACTTTTTGCCAATATTTCTTCTTCCATTCTTCATTACAAGTGTCTAGGAGGCCTCCAACCAATTTTCGTTCGATTCTATTTCGGGGCCGAAACGAGGTTTTGTCGTGGATAATAGTCCACAAAAATCGGCATTTCGAGTTGATTTTTGATTTTCCAAAAAAATCTCCGAAAGTGACTTAGTATGCTCCGAGGGTGTATTGAAGAAAATTGGAGTATAAAGCAATGCCTTTCTTTCGTCTTAATAGATTTACGGTTTGTTTATCGCTCGATTCGAGCATGTGAGTAATGGACAATTGCGAATGTTTGGGCTACGCGTAGGCTATTTTTTGCTAATTTTATTGTTCCATTCTTCATTACATGTGTCTAGGAAGCCTTCATCCATTTTTCGTCCGATTTCATTTCGGGGTTGAAACGAGGTTTTTTCGTGGATAATAGTCCACAAAAACCGGCTTTTCAGGTCGATTTTTGATTTTTCGGAAAAATCTACGAAAGTAACCTAGCATGCTCCGAAGGTGTATGTGAGCATAATTAGAGCTTATGGCAATATTTCTTCTTCCATTCTTCATTACATGTGTCTAGGAGGTCTCCAACCAATTTTCGTCTCGAAGCCGAAGCGAGGTTTTGTCGTGGATAATAGTCCACGAAACGGCTTTTTGGTTCAATTTTAGATTTTTCGGAAAAATCTCCGAAAGTGACATAGCATGATCCTAGGGTGTATTGGAGCATAATTAGAGCTTATGGCAATGCCGTTCATTCGTCTTAATAGATTTACGGTGTGTTTATCGCTCGATTCGAGCACGTGAGTAATGGACAATTGCGAAGGTTTGGGCTACGCCTAAGCTACTTTTTGCCAATTTTCTTGTTCCATTCTTCATTACATATGTCTAGGAGGCCTTCAGCCAATTTTCGTAAGATTTCATTTTGGGGCCGAAACGTGGTTTTTTCGTGGATAATAGTCCACAAAAACCGGCTTTTTGGGTCGATTTTTGACTTTTCGGAAAAATCTACGAAAGTAACCTAGCATGATCCTTAGGTGTATTGGAGCAAAAATGGAGCATATGGCAATGTCATTCCTTTGTCTTAATATATTTAAGGTGTGTTTATCGCTCAAATCGAGCATGTGAATAATGGATAAAACCGATAGTTTGGGCTACACCTATGCTACTTTTTCCCAGCTTTTTTGTTCCATTCTTCATTACAAGTGTCTAGGGGGCCTCCAACCAATTTTCGCTCGATTCTATTTCGAGGCCGAAACAAGGTTTTGTCGTGGATAATAGTCCACAAAAATTTGCTTTTGGGGTCGATTTTTGATTTTCCATAAAAATCTTCGAAATTGACCTAGTATGCTCCGAGGGTGTATTGGAGAAAAATTGGAGTAGAAGGCAATGCCTTTCTTTCGTCTTCATAGATTTTCGTTGTGTTTATCGCTCGATTCGAGCATGTGAATAATGGACAAAACCGATTATTTGGGCTACTCGTAGGCTACTTTTTGCCAATTTTCTGGTTCCATTATACATTACATGTGTCTAGGATTCCTCAATCCATTTTTGTTCGATTTCATTTCGGGCTCGAAATGGTGTTTTGTCGTGGATAATTGTCCACAAAACCGGCTTTTTGGGTCGATTTTTGATTTTTCGAAAAAATCTCTAAAAGTAACCTAGCATGATCCTAAGGTGTATTGGAAAAAAATTGGAGTATAAGGCAATGTCGTTCCTTCGTCTTAATAGATTTACTGTGTGTTTATCGCTCAATTCGATCATGTGAGTAATGGACAAATGCGAAGGTTTGGGCTACACGTAGGCTTCTTTTTGCCAATTTTATTGATCCATTCTTCATTACATGTGTCTAGGATGCCTCCATCCATTTTTCGTCCGATTTCATTTCGGGGCCGAAATGAGGTTTTTTTCGTGGATAATAGTCCACAAAAACCGGCTTTTCGGGTCGATTTTTGATTTTTCGGAAAAATCTACGAAAGTAACCTAGCATGATCCTTAGGTGTATTGGAGCAAAATTAGAGCATATGACAATGTCATTTCTTCGTCTTAATAGATTTAAGGTGTGTTTATCGCTGGATTCGAGCATGTGAATAATGAATAAAACGATGGTTTGGGCTACACCTATGCTACTTTTTCCCTGTTTTTTTCTTCCATTCTTCATTACAAGTGTCTAGGAGGCCTCCATCCAATTTTCGTCCGATTTTATTTCGGGGCGGAAACGAGGTTTTGTCGTGGATAATAGTCCACAAAAATCGGCTTTTGGGGTCGATTTTTGATTTTCCATAAAATTCTCGAAAAGTGACCTAGCATGCTCCGAGGGTGTATTGGAGAAAAATTGGAGTATAAGGCAATGCCTTTTGTTTCGTCTTAATAGATTTACTGTGTGTTTACCGCTTGATTCGAACATGTGTAAAATGGATAAAACCGATGGTTTGGGCTACACCTATGCTACTTTTTGCCAATTTTCTTTTTCCGTTATTCATTACATGTGTTTAGGAGGCCTCTAGCCAATTTTCGTCCGATTCCATTTCGGGGCTAAAACGAGGTTTTTTCGTAGATAATTGTTCACAAAAACCAGTTTTTTGGTTCAATTTTAGATTTCCCGTAAAAATATGCGAAAGTAACCTAGCATGA
Organism: Corrigiola litoralis; assembly: GCA_901111285.1. Classification (NCBI taxonomy): domain Eukaryota; kingdom Viridiplantae; phylum Streptophyta; class Magnoliopsida; order Caryophyllales; family Caryophyllaceae; genus Corrigiola; species Corrigiola litoralis. The sequence goes on along the minus strand of CAAKMY010099849.1, from coordinate 1,637 downwards.
TCCTTAGGTGTATTGGAGCAAAATTGGTGCATATGGCAATGTCATTCCTTCGTCTTTATAGTTTTACGGTGTGTTTATCGCTCATATCGAGCATGTGAGTAATGAACGAATGCAAAGGTTTGGGCTACGCGTAGGCTACTTTTTGCCAATTTTATTGTTCCATTATTTGACACATATGTCTAGGATGCCTCCATCCATTTTTCGTCTGATTTCATTTTGGGGCCGAAACGAAGTTTTTTTCATGGATAATAGTCCACAAAAACCGGCTTTTCGGGTCGATTTTTAATTTTTGAGAAAAATCTACCAAAGTAACCTAGCATGATCCTTAGGTGTATTGGAGCAAAATTGGAGCATATGGAAATGTCATTCCTTTGTCTTAATAGATTTATGGTGTGTTTACTGCTTGATTCGAGCATGTGAATAATGGATAAAACCGATGGTTTGGGCTACACCGATGCTACTTTTTGCTAATTTTCTTTTTCCATTATTCATTACATGTGTTTAGGAGGCCTGCAGCCAATTTTCGTCCGATTCCGTTTCGGGGCCAAAACGAGGTTTTCTCGTAGATAATTGTCCTCAAAAACCAGTTTTTTGGTTCAATTTTAGATTTTCTGTAAAAATCTACGAAAGTAACCTAGCATGATCCTTAGGTGTATTGGAGCAAAATTGGAGCATATGACAATGACATTCCTTCGTCTTTATAGATTTACGGTATGTTTATCGCTCAAATCGAGCATGTGAATAATGAACAAATGCGAAGGTTTGGGCTGCGAGTAGGCTACTTTTTGCCAATTATCTTATTCCATTATTCATTACATGTGTCTAGGATGCCTCCATCCATTTTTCGTCTGATTTCATTTAGGGGCCGAAACGACGTTTTTTCGTGGATAATAGTCCACAAAAACCGGCTTTTCGGGTCGATTTTTGATTTTTGAGAAAATTCTACCAAAGTAACCTAGCATGATCCTTAGGTGTATTGGAGCAAAATTGGAGCATATGGAAACGTCATTCCTTTTGTCTTAATAGATTTATGGTGTGTTTACCGCTTGATTCGAGCATGTGAATAATGGATAAAACCGATGGTTTGGGCTACACCGATGCTACTTTTTGCTAATTTTCTTTTTCCATTATTTATTACATGTGTCTAGGAGGCCTCCAAGCAAATTTTTGTCCGATTCTATTTCGGGGCCGAAACGAGGTTTTGTCGTGGATAATCGTCCACAAAAATCGGCTTTTGGGATCGATTTTTGATTTTCCAGAAAAATCTCCGAAGGTGACCTAGCAAGCTCCGAGGGAGCATATGGCAATGTCGTTCCTTCGTCTTAATAGATTTACAATGTGTTTACCGCTTGATTCGAATATGTGAATAATGGATAAAACATATGGTTTGGGCTACACCTATGCTACTTTTTGCCAATTTTCTTTTTCCTTTATTCATTACATGTGTCTAGGACGCCTCCAGCCAATTTTCGTCCGATTCCATTTCGGGGCCAAAATGAGGTTTTTTCGTGGATAATTGTCCACAAAAACCAGTTTTTTGGTTCAATTTTAGATTTTCCGTAAAAATCTCCGAAAGTAACCTAGCATGATCCTTAGGTGTATGGGAGCAAAATTAGAGCATATGGCAATGCCATTCC